>OY821518.1:259066589-259249089 GCA_963682025.1 Cordilura impudica | reverse complement strand
ATACAAGAGACTTTACCAAATATGATCAGGATCGGTCCATTTTTGGACCTAGTCCCCATATGGATATAGCATCCGATATGAACTTTTTCATATCTGCAGCCAAAAAAATTAATAAAAATCCCACTCAAATTTGGTTTTTGCTTATTTTCTATGTCCAGTTAGTTGGGCCTAAGAATAAAGGCATGGTATAGGGTATCATATAGTGGGTCTAGACCGACTATAATTTTCTTACTTGTTTTGTTATTTCACTTGTTCCATTTCTGTTATTTGTTTTTTTTTTTACTTCAATTTACTTACTTTATTATTTTATGTATTTTGTTTATTTTGTTTATTTTATTTATTTCATTTATTTTATGTACTTAATTTATTTTAACTACAGTGCGTTCATAAATCATAGCACAATTGGTAATCTATGAATCAGCTTTATTTAAAATTTTAACTGTGCATGTTATAATTATCATCTCTTTCCAAAACTAAACTTTTATTACACAAATCTTCCATTAATCAGAAATACCGTTATTAAAATCTCGTACATCCCGATAATTATCATATTAAAGCGTTCAAATAGTATAGCACAAATGCACCAAAGTCCTTGTTTGACAACAAGTACCCTTTTAATACGACATGTTCTATTTAATTTTATTAAAACCATTAGTAATAAGCAAAATGCCACGAGGAAAAGTGTTAGATGAATTTGAAAAAGTTCAAATTTTAATTTTGTTCGAAAATGGTGCATCAAAAGCAGAAATTGCAAGTGAAATGCATGCGAGCGTCTACTTATTTTAAACACAGCAAGCAACACTGAAAATTGTTGTCTGAAGTTGCAAATCGTGCCCACCAAAAAGAACAGTGAAAAATATTGTGAATTGCTTCAATGCAGTTTATTGCCATTTCTACAGGCCAATGCAGAAAAAAAAATATTTTTTTCAGCAAGACAATGAATGCAGCCTGTCATGCCAGCAAATTCATAAAAGAATGGTTAAGCTCGAATAATGTCGTTGTTTTGGAATGGCCTGCTTGCTCTCCTGATGTGAACCCCATATAAAACATATGGAGAATTCTCGTCAGGCGAATTTGTGCTGACAATCGTCAATACATGAATGTAAGTGAACTAAAAATTTCAATTTTCAGTGAATGGGAAGCCTTAATCAAGGTCTTTTGAATAAATTAATAAATGCTATTAAAAATAGAATATTTGATTGTATTAAAGCAAAAGGTGGTGTTATAAATTATTAAGATGATGTTATTTATTTTATTTTTGTTATTTTTGTTAAATCAATAAAGGAATTAATTAATTATTTTTGTTAAAAAAAGACTTTGTTGCATTTGTGCTCTACCATTTGAATGCTTTAATATGCTAAGTATTGGGATGTAAGAGATTTTAATAACAGTATTTCTAATAAATGGGAGTTTTGGGTAATATACGTTTATTTTTGGAAAGAAGACATATTAAAGTAAGTCCAGCAAAGAAATAATAATTATAGCATGCGTAGTTAAAAATAACATTGATTCACTGATTACCATATATGGTATTATTTATGAACGCACTGTACACCCGAACCTCTTTGTGCGATTTCTTATTTGTGCGATTTGTTTTGTATGTTTTTTTGCGTGGTATAAGTTGTTTCAAAATTTGCATATATCGCATAAAAAAAACGCACAAAAGAAATCGCACAAATAAAAAATCGCGCTAAGAGAGTCCGCACAAAAACGAGTTTGACTGATTTTATTTATTTTAAAATTTTTTATTATTTTTATGCTATTTATTAGTTAATTTAGTTTTCTCTATACTTTTCATTTAATATTTTTTTTATTTTACTTATTGTGTTTATTTTAATTTATTTTGTTTCTATTATTAATTGTTTTTTATTATATTTTAATTTACTTATTTAATTTTGTTAATTTTATTTTTTTATTTTATTTGCTTTATTTAATTTTTTTTATTATTTATTTAAGTCATTTAATTTAATTAATTTTTTTATTTACTTTTTTTTTTTTTTTTTTTTTTTTATTAATAATTTTTATTCAAAAATAGTATTTATACATATTAAGTACGCGCCTCAGCACCAAAATTGGCATTAAAGAGGCTAGTAGGCAACTAGTTATATTTACATTGTGTTTATGCTACATATTTACATATTGAAAATTATTTACATATGAGAAAAAAAATAAAAAAGAAATTGAATTTTTATTTATAAAAAGATTTTAATTTTGCGTAAGAAGTGTTTCTAGATTGTTTAATAAAAATAATTTAAGCTCTTTTTTAAACGTTGAAAATAGCAATATATTTTTTAAAGAAACGGGCAAATTGTTTAATTCATTAGAACCAGCAAAGCGTATCCGTTGTTTTGTCAGTTCAAGACGACATCTTGTTACAGACAGATTTTGACCTTGTCTTGTATTTCGATTTGTGACCTGGGCATTTTGAAAGAAATGAATTGAAGAATTTCCTAGACCTCTTATAGATTTAAATACGAATTTTATTAACTGCATTTTGTACAAGCCATTTATGGGTAGAATATTGTTCGCATAACGTCTAAACAGGTCCAGTGTATGAAATCCTATGGGTAGGTTAAAAACAAGTTTTAAAGCTTTGTTTTGTGCAGATTGAATACATGTCAATGAAGAACTTTTCCTACTTCCATATATTATTGGAAGGTATGACAAATGACTGTGAATTAAACTTTCATAAATTAGCATTTTTGATTTAGTATTAAATTTTTACTTGAATTTGTATAGAATGCCAACAGCAGAAGCTATTTTACATTTAATTGCTTCGAAGTGATTATCCCAATGTAAGTTCCTGCAAAAATGTATTCCTAGATAGGTTACTGACTCCGACTCTTCTATTGGAACATCATCAATATGAACTGTCATAGATTGATCTCGCTCTAAATTATACGATTTAAATCTGAGGAATTTAGTTTTATCAGTATTCAAAATAAGCTTATTTAGTCTCAAATATTCAGCTAACATTGATGAATCGTACTCCACTTGAGTTTGTAACACACGCTGATGTTTATAACGGTAAAGTAGGCAAATATAATCAGCAAAGATGAAAAGTTGACCATTAAATGTTATGTTCTTAAGGTCATTAAATCTTAAACAAAAGGGGTCCGAGTACACTACCCTGCGGTACTCCACATGTTACAGGTAACAATGTGCCCTTAGCGTCACCAACCTGCACAAATTTTGAACGACCAGACAAGAAGTCTTTAAATAAGGCATTAGAACTGTTTGATACTCCAATTAGTTCCAGCTTTTTAATTAAAATATCATGATCCACTAAATCGAAAGCTTTAGATAGATCACAAAATACCGCAGCAACACCATTACAACCAACATCAAGACCGTCACAAATATATTCAAGTACGTTAACAATAGCCTCCTCCGTTCCAGAACCTTTACAAAAACCAAATTGTCTTTCAAATAATATTTTGTTTCTGACTAATTAGTCAGACAATTGATCAAACACAATTTTTTCAATTACTTTATCAATTACTGATAAAACAGATACTGGACGATACAAATCAACCTTGTTAGATCCCTTACATTTAGGTATGGGGACACTCTTGTGAATTTTTAGTTCATTGGGGTATTCTTTGTGATCTATCATACCGCCGAATATTTTAAATATAATTTCTGAAATTTCGGTTTTCCTACATAAAATCAGTTTTGGTGATATTTTATCATAACCGGCACTTTTATTTTTTCGTAACCTATCCAAAGTATCTTCAACGCATTTTTTATCAAATTTTCCTAGATTAAAAGTTGATATTAACGGTCTCAATGTTCTTAAATTGTTTATATCATCATTTAAATTGCACGGAATATTGCTTCTAAGATTTTCAATTGAATCAAAAAAATACTGATTAAAACCCAAAGCCTTGTCAATATCAGTTGTTAAAAGATTACCATCCTGAGAAAATATGTCATGTTATCTAGGGGGCATCTACCAAGTTCATTGTTAAGAAACCGCCACGATTTTTTAACATCCCCAGCACACTGTTCTAAATTCTTCTCATAATATTCATTCATCAGTTTCCTGTTACTAGTTTTAATAATTTTACTAATTCTTTTTAGACGCTCTGATATAAATCTGTCATCTTTATTTTTTTCTTCGATCTTTTAGCAACTTTTCTTTGAGCTCCAAGAGCGAAAACAGGTTCATATTTATCCAAGGTGTTATTTTTGATCGTATATTTACTGTAATTGTAGTTGTTGAAGTACACTGTGAAGCTGCTAAAGAAATTTCATCCATTAATTTTTTGCAGTGTTGCGAAGGACTATCAAAATTACTGTTCGAAAACAAACTTCTGTCAAGCAATGTTCCGAACTGTTCATAGTCAAACTTGTACCAGGTTTTTGTTATGCTTTCATTACGGTTTACATTTATTATAAGATTGCAACTTATTATATTGTGATCTGTAAGTTTATTCTCTATTGCATAAACCGTCATAAGTTCAGACAAATTTCCAAATACGCAATCTATAGACGTTTGACTTAACGGTTATGCGATTGATCTAAATCATATTCACGGAAAATATTCTTTAAATTTCTATTGCAAGAGTTATTGACCAGTAAATCCACATTAAAATCTCCAATGACAACACACGGTTTATTTTTCAATTCTTGAAGAATATTTCCCAACTGGCTGCAAAAATGTTCAAAAGAATATTTCTGGGATCTGTACAATGAAATTACTTGTAGAGGTTTATTGTCAAAAACTAACCCAGGCAGCTCAATCACAACCAACTCTAAAAATTGTTCACTCCGACTCAGCACAACTTTATGGCTTAAATTTGAAGATATATACATGGAAACTCCACCATACTCATCAGCACGACAACAATGAACAGCATTATAACCAGGAATCGAATACAAATTAATACCTTCACTGCTAAACCAAGATTCCTGGACTGCAATTACATCAGGAAGTTTATGAAATTGGCTCAAAAGCAATTTAAATTTGTTAAATTTTGATATCGAAGAAACGCTTCTTACGTTTACAGAAATTAAATTGAACATATTGAAATTTATTCTTGAAATATTATTATATGAGTTTAAGTTTAAAAAGTAGTTTGAATTATTCATTACAAACAAAAAAATAGAAAAATATTTTAAACATATTTTATCATACTCATCTAAATAATTAAACTGGTGACATAAATTTATTGTCATCTTCAGCATCTGATATGTCAGAATCAACGACAGCAGTACGAGCCCTCCTTACTGTTGATACACCTCCTTGCGATGACTTCAAGAGAACATTATCGATTTCATCCATTGATTTTATACCAACAACTCTGGAATTTTCATCCTTTCTTATAAAAACTTTACCGCCTCTTGCAAAAACAAATTTATACCCAACGGCTTTGACAGATTTTCCATGATTGAAAAGCTCCATCGTATCTCTGCTTAAAAAATCGTTTATAAAAACATTTTGTAACGACTCATCGGTTTTAAGATTCAATTTTCCAGCCATAAACTTCTCCTTGTAAGTTTTCCTGGCAAACTTTACAACAATTGATTTTTTATCTTTTGATTCAATTTTATTACTTGCTTTATTTTTATTATTCTTTTTATTAGGTAAAAAATAAGCATCATCTATTTGATCAGCAACAACCTCTGCACCAATCTCAACAACAACATCATTAGCTTTCTTTGTATCATCACTAACCTCCACTCCATTTATTATACAGTCGTTTTTAACTCGACCAAAATTTAAAAATTTAATTGAAGATTTTAAAGAACTAACTTCTTCCCTTAATAAACATTTTTCCCTTTGTAAACAATCGATTTTTTTTTTGTTTGCGGCAACTCCTTTTAGTATTGAGTCATATTGCGATGACATAAACTGAATTGTTTTTGTCATTTCATCCAGCTGATCCAATTGTTGTAGTTTTGTTTTTATCTCTAACAAATCATTTGACATTGATGAACTCTCACTACTACCATCGCAAAACTGGCACTCATAGTTTAAAGTTGTATTATTCATGAGTTTTTCATATTCTCTTTTATCAAGCTTCGTACAAACTGAGTGGAGGGGTTTTTCACAAGCATCACATTGAATTGAGTCCTCTTCTTCTAATACTTGCAATTGACATTGGCGACAAATAATTTTCATTTTATTTAAACTTTGACGAGATTTTGGAGGCATCCTTTAATTTTTTCAGAACACTGATCCTTTTATAAATATGATTTAACCGCTTTATTTAAATAAAACCGGGTTTTAATAATAAAACTTTTATTTTAAAACTTCCGACAATGAACACTGCAAATTTTGACGTCTTCTCACACCGGCGTTGCCAGATTTTCTTAATTTTTTCAAATTACTTTTTTTTGTTTTATTTTATTTTATTTTATTTTATTTATTTTTATTATTTATTTATTTGCTTTATATATTTAATTAGTTTTACTTATACCATATTATTTATTTTATTTATTTTCTTTAATATTTTGTTTTGTTTATTGAATTTACTATCTTTTTATATATATCAAACTATCTACTGCTTTTGGTTACTGATGAGGGTTGGTGACTCTTCCCGAAACAGCTGTATAACCTGTCATGCAGAATATACATAGATCAATTTTTTGAAACAAATGTGCTAATGCTTTTACTTTATTTAAAGTAAAAACATTTGATCTTGAGCCTGAACAATTTCAAACTCAATCTTCAAACTCAATCATTTTTATATATTATCTATTTATAAAATGTGTATTTATTTATTAATTTTTTTATTTAATTTATTTTATTTATGTTATTTATTTTTTACATTATTTGTTTTGTTTATACTCTTTACTTTATATTTTATATATTTTTTGATTTATACATATTTTTTTAACTTTATTTCATTCATCTTATTTGTTTATTTAAAAAATTTTTTTTTGCTAAGCCAAATTACCAACACCTTTTGGCCTCTAATGAAAATAAAACAGTTAGTAAAACCATAGTCAGTCTTCATCAGCCACACGATACCATATATCATGCGTTTAGAGACCCTTTCCCTTACGTTCAATTAATTAATTAACCGAATTTAAGTGTCATTGTTATTATTTTTTTTTTTTTTTTGCATGTAGATATGAAAAAGTTCATATCAAAAAACGGACCTACTTTGACTCAAAATATACGTATTTTATGCAAAATCGTATACATACCATATAAGAAAAAAATTTGTTCAATATTTTTGTTCTTTGATAAATTAAAGTACAGCAGTTTTATACTAACTACCAGATTCCAGCACTCGAAAGTCGAGTGCAAATTCTAGGAAATTTTATTTTTTCATTTAACAAAGACCCTAAATATGTTTCACAATTCAACTCATTTTAAATGAAGAAAACACATTAACACAAACACATTAGAAAATTTAATAATCACACACATATCATTGTAAAATTTTATGAATGTGTTAGGAGCAACTTTAACCTTCATAACACCAAAAAAATATTCCAGACGATGAAAAACTGTAAATCTGTGCAACAGATAAAAAGAAATACGTTTCAAGTGATAAATTTTTTACCAAAATCGGGGTAAAACTGTGAAACTTACATCGGTAACAAAAAATCGCCTAGCCTGTTAATATTATAGGTTAGTAGTTGTAGTAAGCAAAAAGAAGCTAAATTTGACCGGCATACATATGATAATTTCGATCTTATGGCATTTTAAGATGATTTCATAGGGGTCACATGAGTCCTGTGGTAGAGAATAGCTTAAATGCCAAATTTCATCCAAATATATTAATTGGTTACAAAGTTTACATGGATACACAGAGAGACGGCCAGGCGTACACACAAGGGACGGACGGACGCATATTGCTCAATCGTCTGAGAGAGCTTGCATGCCTATTTTCGTCAAATATATTTATATTTCCGACATGTAGTTTAATTTCAAGGTTTACATGGACACACAGACGGGCGACAGGCAGGCAGGCTTACACACGGACGGACGGATATCGCAAAATCGACTCAGAAAGTAATTCTGAATCGATCGCTATTATAACGGATTGTGACAGGTCAAAAAATTTTGCCACTTACAAACAACAGAATAACCTAATTATACCCTGACCATGTAGTGGTGGAGAGTACAAAATGTTAATTATATTTTCTTTTCTATAACATGTCCAAACTTTAGCGCACTGCGGTAAATACTGTCATTGTATGTATTATTTCGTTAATTAAGTATTTATGTATATATAACTTTGAATTCTCTAAATATATTTAAGGATTTTTAAATAATTTATGTTTTGCAAATGCTTTCTGATTATAAATCCTTGACTATTGAGTATCAAAAATATTATATGCTGATGCTTGTAAACATGTTTGCTTAATTTTCTTGTATGTGAATTCAAAACGTGTTAAGAAGTAATTTGTAATTTAATTCCATATATGTTCATGATTAGTATATGGAATTATAGAATTAGAAAACAGTAAATGAAAAAAATATGACATTAGGTATTAATTGTTTCATGTTGTATTTTATTTATGTTTCGTTTGGTCGAAATATTATTTTTGATTTATTGCCTTAGAAAAATAATATAAAACAATTAACTTAATTAATATTCCACGGTTATTAATTTAATTATATTTAGTTTTCTCTTTTACAAGCCGCATTAATATCGGGTGTGATGACCTTTAATTTTTACTAAGGTTGTAATTTTGAAAAAATATACTAGGCCTGACGGGCTTAGCATTAGTTCGCCCGATGTAATCAATTGTTTCACATGTATGTGGCACTAGTTTGGACCACAAAACAGTCTGAATATATTGTAGGTGACCCTGTGTTTAATTTTTATCAACTATTCATTATTGTTTTTGTTTTTATAATTGTTTTATTTAAGTTGTTCAGACAAATCCAATTAAAACATATTTCTCTTTCCATTACACATTTCCCTATACATATGTATAGTTTTAGTTTGTTTTCATAAAAGGGATAGTTAGAGATTACAAGATTATGGTATTTTTTCCAACTGATATTTCCTTTATGTTTCAAGGCAAAAAACTTGAAATGTAATTAAAGAAATTAATTTATGAATGATTGATCATAAATGAATGATTTATATCAATAGTTATTAAACTGATTGCTGCATGGTTGATTGATTGAGTGAATAATAATTGATAAAAGGAGAAGTTTGGAAAGGCTTTGGTTATGGAATTTTTCATATATATTAAAATTCTAAGCACACTTTACCTAACACACAGAGAACTTGCAAATTGTAATGCATACAGTTACAGCAAACTCTACAACGAACATTTTAAATTTGAAAATTTTAAGGAAATTAATTGCAACAATTGAAAGATGTACTACAAAACGAGCTCTTTATTTAAATGATTGCGTTATATTTGATCATAAATATTTATTTGTCAGTAGATAACTCATCTGCGGACGAAAACGTCCAATATGTTTGTGTAAAGTGAAAAGTGAAAAAAAAAACTTAAGCACAAAAAAGCGAAATTATTTTATGTTTGTAGAGCGATTTCCTTTCCAGGTTACTTAGCGTTAACATTTTGATTCTTTAATTCATCACAACAATAGTGTTCACGCTGGTTCTGCTATTTTAATAAAGTCCAGTATATATTACGAAGTTCTTGAGGAACTCAAATGTCCTTCTATTCAGGCAGCAGGCGTAAAAATTAATTGCGATGGTAATAATATTTCTATTTATTCCTTATATTCACCTCCTTGGCATACTATTAGTTGTCAGGATTATCAAGATTTTTTAAAAAAAATTGGTACAAGAATTATTGTTGGCGGTGATTACAATGCCAAACATACATGGTGGGGCTCAAGGCTCATGAATCCAAAAGGACGTGAACTTTTCAAGTGTCTCCAAAAATATAATTACTCTGTCTTATCAACAGGAAGGCCCACATATTGGCCAAGTGATCCACGCAATATTCCAGACTTGCTTGACTTTGTAGTTTATAATGGAATACCAAGAAGTTGGTTAGACTTTATGGATAGTGATGAATTGAACTCTGACCATTCACCTGTAATATTGAATGTATGCACAGTATTACAATCATTACAAAAATCATTTAAAATATTGTCACCAAAAACTAATATGGATTCTTTCAAATACTGGACTGATCAAAATATTAATCTATCTTCTCCTCCTCAAAAAAGCATGTATGATGCTGTTGAAAGTTTTACGAACCTTATCCATGATGCGGCAGTTTTGTCTACACCTATCCATGAAAACGCCGGAAGTAATAGAAGTAGAGTGGTTATATCTGCAGAAGTTCAAGCTTTAATAAGACAAAAAAGAAGATTGCGGCGAATTTGCCAATCTACCAGAATTTAAGAAAACTAGAAGAAACTAGTCAATTTCTCAAAAGCCTTAACGTTAATGTATCCAGGAATGATGAACGTTGCCTTTGGAATGCCACAAAATATTTAAAATGACCAGTAAAACGAAATATCCCAGTTAAAGACCTTAATAACTCCTGGTGCAAGACAGTTAAAAAAAAAGCAGATGTATACTCCAAATACTTGGAAAATATATTCCAGCCTTTTCATATTAAGAGCGATAACGATATGAATGAAATAGAATAATTCCTAGACTGTCCTTGTGAGATGGATCTTCCAATTCAGCACGTTTCTCCACAAGAAGTGCAAAAAGAAATCGTAGCTCTAAATAATAGAAAAACTCCTGGATATGATAAAATAACTGCTACAGCTGTAAAAGCCCTTCCAAAAAAATTAATTATTTTTCTATCTTTAATATTGAATTCAATTTTGAGATTATACCACTTCCCTAATCAATGGAAATATGCAGAAGTGATAATGGTACCAAAACCAAACAAACCGGAGAACAACAATTTTTCTTACAGACCAATTAGTCTGTTAACAACATTTTCTAAATTATTTGAAGGAATATTTTTACGTAGATTGTTACCAGTGCTGGAAAGAAAAAACATAATTCCAGACTACCAATTTGGTTTTCGGCAACATCATGGCTCTCCTAAGCAATGTCATCGCATAGTCAACATTATAAGGGATGCATTAGAACGAAAGCGATATTATTCGGCTGTGTTTTTAGACATCCAACAAGCCTTCGATAGAGTTTGGCACCAGGGACTTCTATTCAAATTAAAAAAATTACTTCCATCACCAAATTATTTCTTCATTGAGTCATACTTAAACCAAAGATTCTTCTACGTAAAAGTAAATGCTGAAATCCCCGATATATGTCCAATTAAAGCGGGAATTCCACAATGTAGTGTTTTAGTGCCTGTCCTTTATACCATATTCACATCGGACATGCCTATCCGAGAAAATGTAACAGTTGCAACATATGCTGATGATACAGCTTTAATAGCAACAAGTGATAAAGCAGATATTGCTTCAGCAACGATCCAAACTCAACTTAATGACATTGAGTTATAGCTACAGAAATGGAATATAAAAGTTAATACCCAAAAATCTACCCATGTAACGTTTACTTTAAGAAAAGGAGATTGTCCAGTGCTTACATTAAATGGAACTCAAATCCCAAAACAAACTAAAGTTAAATATCTTGGTCTTCACCTGGATCGCAGACTTACTTGGAAATATCACATTAAAGCAAAAAGGCAACAATTAAATATAAAAACAAGAAAAATGTATTGGCTTCTTAATCCAAAATCTGAGCTTACTATTAACAATAAACTTCTTATTTACAAAACAATACTGAAACCAGTTTGGACTTATGGCATACAGCTTTGGGGGACAGCTAGTAATTCTAATATTGAAATATTGCAAATGCACCATGGTTCGTAACTAATAACAATATTTACAAAGATTTACAGATTACTACAGTTCAAGACGACATAGTTCAAGATACATTGACAAACTTAGTAACCACAGTAACCCATTAGCCATATGCTTATTAGATGAAAGTGAGGAAATAAATTGACTGAAAAGGCACCATATATTAGATTTACCTTATAGAACATGATATCTTATTTTACAAATTTGTAGATAATTTAACTGGATTAGTGTCCAGATTATGATGTTTATTAAAGTTCAACAAATTTGCTTATTGTTGTATAAAAACAGATTGTAAATAAAAGAATTATAAAAAAAAATAAAAAAAATTCTTTAATTTTTTTGTTTCTTTATGAGATGTACGAGATGTACTTCAACAAAAATGTTATAGTGAATAAAAATTGGGTCCAGTATATTCTGCAGAAGTTGCTAAAATCGCCAGAACTGCTACGCAAGCGGGAATAAAGAGCCTTTAAGGACGGAGAAAAGTTATAAAGACAAAAAAAAGCCGTATTTTCCTGATTTTTTTTTTATATATATGAATAATGTTGCATTACCTATTTCATATACACGTTATAGCACAACATTTGAAGTATCTGTAGAGAAATTTTCAACTAAAAATATTAATAACTAAGTCCATGACAGACAATCTCCGGAGGTGCCTCGAAAAAATGTTGTTGTGCGGTGAACATCATAACTCGTTGCTGGATCATGTGAAATAAAATCAAGAAGAGTTTTTTATTTATTTATTTTTTTTTTTTGCTATAAAATTTCGGTGATTTTGTTGCAAAAAAATGGAAAAGAATGGGTAAAAAAAAAACACATTATGATTACGTGTAACAATAGTGTATAAAATTTCAAAAGGACAGATTTTAAGTTATGATGCTCACAGACTTCAAAAATGCTGTTTGCAAGAAAATCGATATTAAGTTTTTAACACATACGTTATACCGTATTGGGGCCGCACAGTGGATCATTTCACGAGAAGGCGGTCAAAAATCAATAAATTTTGATTTAATTGGAATTTTGATATGCGGTTTTTTGTTTGGTAGGTGGGACCTTAGCCTTTAATTTTTGCTAAATATCGACCGATAATAAAAAAGTTATGTAGGGTTTAAAATACATTTTCATTTTTAGTAGAATTTTATTATTTTATTTTTTATTTTTATTAGCATTATATAATACAATGATATAGAGTACTAGCAACTAAGGCCTTCGACTCCGACGTTTAATTTTTTCTATTTATGTACAGGGTGTATAATAAATATACTAGTATTTACAAATATACAATATAGAATTCTTTCAAATCATATTTAATAATTTACATTTTTTAATGAAATAATAAATGCTAGTGACGTTTACATGCGTTGGATTTATTAGCAATAAGCTTGGTAGGGTTTGTCCAAATGTAGCTATTCTTTCTGTATTGTAATTTTGACATTGATCTAATATATGGTTTATAGATTGTGGTGTATTGCAGCTGTTGCAGTAGGGTGCACTTTTCTTATTTAACAAGTGCTGATGGGTGATTTTAGTATGACCAAGCCTTAGTCTAGAGAAGACTAGCGATTCTTGTCGGGTGCAGGATGTTGGATATGTAATTTTGGTTCCCTTAATACTGATGGATCTATATCTATGATTATATTTTTCCCAGGCACTAGATTTTTCATCTTCAAGGTGTTTTTCAATAATAAGTTTTAAATCTTTATTCTCCTGAGAGTGAAAAGTTAAAAGCGGGGCTCGTGAGGCAAAGCAGGTAGCTTTGTCTGCTTCTTCATTACCCTTAACATACTCCATATCTGCAACAAACATTTATGCAACCCTCCTTCACTAATCTACAATAACATTAATATTAAGCAAACTTCTAAATTAAAAATTTTAGGTATTATTTTCGACGATAAATTTAACTTTCATGAACAAAGCTCTAAACTCAGAAAAGAGCTAACAATACGCTTGAATATTATTAAATTTTTATCATCAAAGAGAAGTGCTATACACACCAACACTCTCCTCAATGCAACTGAAGCTTTGATCCACGCTAAAATTGACTACGGCATACAAATTTACGGCCACTGCCCGAAAAAGTATCTAAATATGTTGCACTTCCCCAATCACGCAGCGATCAGATATGCACTTGCAGCTTTTCCAACAGCAAATATACAAAATTTGCAAACCGAAACAGGATTTCCATCTATTTCTGAACGAATACTCAAGCGACTTAAAAATAATACCCAAATTATTTAACTCTAACAACCACATCTTGTTCAAACACGTTAAAATGCTATCAAATATAAACGTATATATAAGGAGAAATCTCCCATCCACAGGTGTGTCGAATATGCTGGGAATTAATACCAACTGTACAGCCAATCTTAACGTACGGTAAATATGAACCTTGATGGCTCTTAAAAGAGTCCTCATTTATTCTTGATCTTCAAAAACACGAAAAACAATCAACCAATCATGTAATATATCAACAACTTTTTAACTCCATACTCCATTCAAATACATATAATAATTGGAATTTTATATTCACAGATGGCTCAAAAGCACTAACATATACTTCGTTTGGAGTAGTCAATCATAACCTTTCAGTTATTTATAATTGTCTCCTGGAGGACCATTGTAGTATTTTTACAGCAGAAGCCATGGCTATCAAACTTGCAGCTGAATATTCATCAAAACAAAAAGGCCGCTACGTCATATGCACGGATAGCAAATCCACTATATCAGCAATTCTCAATACAAAAAACATAGAACGTACAGTAGCAGAGATCCGCAATCTTTTGATAAAATTTCCCAACAAACTACGGATTATGGCGGGTTCACACCAATGGGCGTGGCACTGCCCTTGAAAAGTAACTATTTAATGTCATATATCTGGAGTACTGTAAAAGAGAGAGCTTTGTGGCTTTGCGTGAGCCCATAGGTTCTTTGTGTGATTAGTCGAACAAAAAATGGGCGTGGTCGGAGCAGTGGGCGTAGCACCGCCCATGCAAAGTAGATATCTAATATCATATAACTGCTGTACTATAAAAGGGAAAGACTCGACATTTTGCATGAGTCCATCAGAAATTAATGTGAGTAGTCCAATAAAAATTGGGCGGGATGGGATTTGTGGCGTGCCACCTCCTATGTAAGAAATATGAAGCACTACGAAAGCGACAGTCTTTTGACAAGTTCATTAGTTATCAATGTGATTTGTCGTGGAAAATATGTCGCCAGAAGCAAAAATCGCCACACCCAAAAATCGCGAAAAATTAAAATCGCCCTAAAACAAAAATCTTCAAAATCAGAAATGGGCAAAATCAAAAATCGCTAAAAAGAAAAATTGCCAAATGATATTCTAAGTTCGAGGCCAATAATTAATTGTTGCCAGATCTAATTTTGATAATCCATCTTCTTCTCATGGGCAACTACATGTACCTTGCTCCAGGGTAGGAACGCCGAAAAATCTGATAATTGTTGTACCGAGTGAAAAAACAAAAAACATTGTATATCACCAAGTATCGAAATAAAAAAAATCTATACTAATAATCTATATCTATACTTAATCAATACTAATATAATAAAGAGATAATATGTGTTTGTTTGTTTGTTTGTAGGAGGTAATCTCCGTAACTGCTCATCTTATCTTCCTGAAATTTTCACAGAGACTTACTGCGGATATGTGAAGTGCTATAGGCTAAAATTTTTTAAATATGTTTAGTGGGCATGGCACCTCCCACACAAAGTAAATTTTAAATATCATATATATTAGTACACACAGAAAACAGATTCATTATGGCTACCGAATTTATTACCAACCGAATTACGATATTGCTAATAACCTATTTTGGGGTTCGCGATAATTACAATTCTATTGCCTTAACAGTAAACATTTTATCACAAGATGCTATTAAATTTCTGTTGATACAATCGAATATACAGTTGTACCACTTTAGAACTATTCGGTTGGCAAATATTTTTTCTGTGTGTATGATAGGGAAAGCTTTACAAATTTGTCTCAGGTCATCTATTATTAACGTGAGTAGTCAGACAAAAAAATGGGCGGGATTGGACAAATGCGCGTGGCACCCCTACACAAACTTAATATTAAATGTGGTATATCGGAATAACTGTATTAGTGAGAGCCTTGGGACTTTGCGTTAGCCTTCTCATAACGATTCGTAGGGGGGGTGTAGCGAAGCACACCGGGTTACATCTAGTATGAAATATTTTACTCCCTACTTTCCATTTTAAAAGTTCTTGTAATACGATATGTATTCCAATGCGATCAAAAGCTCTTTCGAAATCAGTGGATAAGATAGAGATGTGGTTTTTTTGTGAGAGCTTGGGAAATAATATGATTTATGTGAAGTAAGGAATCTAATGTGCATTGTTTTCTCTTGAAAGCTACTTGGTTTCTATTAATCATATTGTTTTTTGAAGCATACCACATTAGTCTTTCGGCAATAATTTTTTCAAATACTTTACCGATGCAAGGCAATAACGATATTGGTCTATAGCTGCTAATAATTTCCACTGGTTTGTTCGGTTTTTGGATTGGTAAAACAATTGCGGTTCGCCAATTTTGAGGATAAATTCCAGAGTGGAATAAATTATTATACAGATCTAGCATTCTATCTTTAAGGCAGGTTGGTAAATTTTTCAACATTGGATTGAATTTTAGTACAAAAGTAAAGTGTTAGAAGGTTAAAAAACTTTTTTTTTGTAATGTCTTAGTTTTTCAGTTAATTTTACAAAGTTTAATTTTGTCAGAAATTGCCAAACTTTGGCCCCTGTAAACTTTTTATTCCTAATGTTCACAAGAACCAAAAATTGGCTTTTTTTGAAAGAGCCCGAGTTGAAATATAATTTATTAAGCAGCAAACTTAAAAGTTACCTTATATTGGTTCAAGATAGAGAAGTTTCAATGAGCAAGTCCTATATTTTTACTTTAGTTAATAATTTTATTATTATCGTTTTAAATATTTCTATATCACTTTATATTGTAAATTTATAAAATATATAAATTTCTAAATCAAGAAAAATTGCTAGCTACACAGAAAAGAGTAAACTTATTGTTAGTGTACTGAAAAA
Organism: Cordilura impudica; assembly: GCA_963682025.1. Classification (NCBI taxonomy): domain Eukaryota; kingdom Metazoa; phylum Arthropoda; class Insecta; order Diptera; family Scathophagidae; genus Cordilura; species Cordilura impudica. The sequence continues at coordinate 259,232,261 of OY821518.1, read as the reverse complement.
CTACTTTAAATGAAAAAATTTTAGTAAATATTTCTTCTAAATAGCCTTGATTTTCATCTTCTAGAAGTTGATTAGTTTCTCTGTCTAATTCAATAGAGGTTGTTTTCCATTTTTGTCGAATGTTGGACATATATGGATCTAAAGTGCAGAATAAAATAGTGATAATGTCTTCATTAGCGTAACATCTGGACATTTCTCCTGTGTTGTGCTCGCGAAAGAATCTGTAGTCTTTATTCCTTTTTTCTTCCGCTTCTTCAGATAGATCTCCTATTGGTAGCATATTGTTTTGAATTATTTGTTCCCCATAGTACAAAATTTTATGAACTGTGTATGGCAGATATCTTCAAGAATATTTTTCGTTATAAGGAATAGCTGGTTTAATGGCATACTCTCCAAATTTTTTTGCATTTATCTTTCTGCTGCATGCTAAAACTTGTAATATGATTTTGAATCGTCTTTTTAATTCATGATCTACACCTGCGATAGATTGGACAAAAATTTCCTTGGAGTATTGAGGCCTAGCTGTAGAATTTCTTGAATTTATTTTTTTTTTGCTTTCTTTTTTCTTCATTTCACAGTACAACACATGATTTTGGTTTCAATTCTGATAACTGCACCTGAAAGTAGCCCAAAAAATAAGAAGTTCTGAATCATTCGTTTTGTCAAGTTGGCTGACATTATAATTTAATGGCCATACGAATTTTTCTGCTCAAGGTGGATTTTTATCACTTTTTGTATATTTTAACAAAGTTATAACTCGGTAACTATGCAGAACATCCCATTTGTGTCTGAAACAAAGTTGTAGATATTGAACAGGAGAAAAATAAAGCGGGATAAACTTGCCCGAAAAAGTGCGTCCAGTGCCTTAGAAATCACAAAGATACCCATTTCCCCCCATTTTTTCAACATTTTCGCCTTTTTTGCCTAATAAAACTTCACGAACTAACCTCCGCAAACAATGCATCTAATTCCGAAGGAGTTTTCGGAAAGAACCGTTTACCGTTACCGAGTTATAACCATGTTAAAATATATAAAAAGTGATAAAAATCCACCTTGAGCAAAAAAATTCGTATGACCATTAAATTATAGTGGCGTCCAACTAGACAAAATAACGATGAAAAGTTCTTATTTTTCGGGCTACGTTCAGCTGCAATTCTCAGAATTGAGTCCCAAAATAAAGTTTTTGGAAAAATTCACACCGTGTTAGTTACTTTCGAACTACGTGGCTTCCTACATATAGCGGGGCTAAGGTTTTCACCTTTCTTCACAATTTTGAGGCGAGGATACGCGTGGAGTTCTTTGAAAATTTTTTTCTTTCTTTTTTACTAATGCACCAAATAAACTTTCTGCGGCTCTAACACTAACAGAGTCAAGTTCAGACCACTTGTCGGTACGCACCATTTTTAAATCAGGTTGCAATATTATACCAAATTTGTTGTATGATTAGAAAAGCACGAAGTAAAGTTTATTTATAAGATACACGTACATAAATAACAATCTGGATTATCTCCTAGTAACTTTGGTATATACTATTAATGATATAGAACAATTAGTTGTGGAATTTACATCATTTTTGCAAGTTAATATAGAAGCATGAGTTTCAGAAAAAGTATGTGTCACATTATTTTGTTAGACGTTTACTAAGAGATATTTTGAATCTTAATTAAATCCGAAATAATTACAGGAGAAATGGGTACGATACAGACTTCTTTTTACAAAAACCAATTCACAGGTTTAAATAATACCATACGCGAGCATATCTCATTTCCAATATTTTGGATCATTTCCAAAATTATTCGGAAGAAATCGAAAGGTATTCCAATTCTAAAGTCTAATGAGAATTTGTTTACAACAAATCTCAATAAATCCAAAATACTAGCACAAAAGTTCTTATTAAACCATTCTCTTTCCGCTAACCATGTAAATATTCTAATTCAACTGCAAGTCGCAAATATGAATATATTTTGATGAAATTTCGCATATGCGCTTATTGATGCCACGGAGGAAATACGGAGTAATATTGATGCTGGTTTCATGTCATTTCTTATTTTATTAGATCACTCTAAGGCATTCGGCATGGTTAATCCTGGAATTCTTTGTATGAAACTGCAAACTTTGTTTAAATTTTCTTTGTCGCCCACTCGATTAATCTCGTCCTACTTATTGGGTCGTAAGCAGTCAGTCTTTGCTAATAAAAAAATATCACGACTACTGCCAATATCGAAAGATCTTCCCCAAGTATCAATCCTTGGTCCTCTACTTTTTACAATATACGTCAACAATTTACCAGAGCAACTTATCTACAGCACTGTTCATATCTATGCTGATGATGTTCAATTATACATATGTAATAACAACAAAAATGCTGATTAATGCTTAAGTAAACTAAATGAGAATTTTAACAGTGTTTTTATGTGGGCTTCATCCAATGACCTTTGCTTGAATCCCAACAATTCTAAGTGTCTGGTGATAAATCAAAAATTCAAGAAATTAACTTTGGAACCGGCTGTTATACTAAACAATCAAGCAATTGAGATTGTAAGAACAACAAAGAATCTTGGTATAATTTTTAATAATAATCTTACATATACTGATCACATAAACCCAGCTGCTGGAAAAACATATGCTATGCTACGAATTCTATGGAAAACACAATACTTTACACCGCACTGTGTAAGATTTTGCCAATCTAGGGAGACTTAATTAAAAAAAAAATTGCTTCAAATTTGATCATATGTTCCTAGATGTTAGAAAAATATCCTATTGTTACCAAAATAAACACAAAACGTAACACAAAAATGTTGTTAATATTATGACGGCTATCGAACAGGTGTTATTGAAATGCATTTAAATGCAAGTTTGACGGCTGGCAAAAGTCATCGAATTAAAAGTGGTTAGAATTAAATCGTGTGTACTTTTTTTTCAAAAAAAATTTTTTTTTTATCTCAATAGTTCAACTATAAAATTTTGAATAAATTATTCAAAAAATTTTAAGTGGAGTATTTAAATAATTTTGCTTCATAAAAAGCTAAAAAGTAAGTAAATGTTAAAAAATCTTAAACTTTTCATAGACTAAAACTTTCATATTCTATCAGATTCTACTTTGCCACCACAAGGAGGATCATCGAAAAGATTCCCGAAACTGATTCCAAGAATAAAATCTTGCCCATATTTTGCCCAAAGGTATCGTTTTTTAATATGTCTGAAATATCGCGCCAGGAACTTTTTCATGTTTGGTTAAATAACATCAAACCAGAAAGGTTCGAAGCGATTTTAAAATTCGTTTTAACAATTTTTGGAAGAGATGTGGACTGTGAAAAGTTAAAAGCACGTTTACGAAAGCTATGCTACGATTTTCAAGTGAGATGAGATGAATCTCGACGAGTTAGTCCCAGATTAATGCATGATAATGCTTTATGGCTTAAAACAACAATTCAAGCTGCAGAGTTCAACTTCAAAAAAAAGTCTCAATGTCGGAAGAGAAGAAAAAGAATTCTAAGAATGTTGTCTTAAAAAAACAACGAAAATGTATGGAGCTTATATCCAATATATCTACAGATCACTTGATAATGGCAACTGAACTTAAAATTCGATCTTGCGGGAAAAGGGACGCAGCTGATCTTGTGAAGGAATTAGAAAAAGCTTCGCCATCAAGAGGTACAATTACAAAAAAGGTCAGACTAAGTATTGTGGAATCAAAGCGGCTTTCAGCGGATTAAGCACTAGCCATGATAATAGACGCAAATTTATCAACACACCAATATCTGGTAATGCGGCAGCACACAAAGCATTGCAGTCCTAAATCATATCCGTGTTATGACCTTGTAAAGCAGTCAAAACTGTTGTGTTATCCAAATAATATTACTGTGACGGAAACATGTGCTGAAATTAATTTGCAGTCGTTAATAGATCACACAGTAAAACGATTGATAAGTGCACTAGAAGAGGTTTTCAAGCCGTTATCTGATCTTAAAGATGAAGTATGCATAATAATAAAATGGGGATGCGATGGTGCTGAACAGAATCGGTATAAGCAAAAATTTACGGATGAAAATTTGTCAGATGAAAGTTTATTTTCTATATCTATGGCACCTCTTCTACTTTTTTCAATGATTAGAGAGGAAAAGAGAATTGTGTGGCAAAACCCTGCTCCATCCTCGACCAGATATTGTCGGCCAATCAAAGTTATTTTTACAAAAGAAACACGTGAGGTAATTATAAAGGAAGCGAATCACATTCAGGATAAAATTTCAGTTTTGATTCCTACTATCGTCAAAACTGACAATTTTAATTTCAAAGTTAGAGCTTCTCTCGTTTTATGTATGATTGACGGAAAAGCCTGCAACGCGCTATCATCGTACACGTCATCGCAAGTATGCTATTTGTGTGGTGATACCAAGGTTAAGAAAATACACACATGAAACACACAATCTTCTGTTCAAAAGCAGCCAACACATATCTTTATTTTCATATCAATTATGTTTGTTTTTAAATTTTCTTCGGTGCCCAACACAACCATGACTGTGTTAGTTTTAATATTTCGTTATTTACACGAACATTTTTGTATCACGTACTTATTGTTTCAATCACACATAAAGCACACATTTTTGAGTGTTGCTTTATTTGAAGTTCATGTTCTGGTACGTGTACTGAAAAAAAAAAACAGAACATGTACAATAAACAGTTTCGAGTTCAGTTATATTTTAAGTCGTGTTGTGGCTCGTGTAGTAAGAAAAAACAGAACATGTACAATAAACAGGTTCGAGTTCAGTTATATTTTAAGTCGTGTTTAAGTCGTGTTTAAAATATAACTGAACTCGAACCTGTTTATTGTACATGTTCTTTTTTTTCTTACTACACGAGCCCCAACACGACTTAAAATATAACTGAACTGGAACCTGTTTATTGTACATGTTCTGTTTTTTTTTTTCAGTACACGTACCAGAACATGTACTTCAAATAAAGCAACACTCAAAAATGTGTGCTTTATGTGTGATTGAAACAAAAAGTACGTGATAAAAAAAGGTTCGTGTAAATAACGAAATATTAAAACGAACACAGTCATGGTTGTGTTGGGCACCGAAGAAAATTTAAAAACAAACATAATTGATATGAAAATAAAAATATGTGTGTGTTGATCTAAGTTATGTTTGTTTACAAATATGTACGAGATTTTTATTCAGTGTGTGTTTTTATCTGAACTCTGGGTGATACACCAAAAACCATGAACAATTTAAGTGCCTTATCAGAGCGGAAAATCGACGAAAATATGCTTGCTTTAGGCCTTTCGCCTCTACATGCGTATATAAGATTTATGGAATGCTTGCTGCACATCTCGTACAGAATCGAAATTAAAAAATGGTATGTGTCAGGTGAGGACAATAAATCTAAAGTAGCTGAAAAAAAGAAAAAAATTCAAGACAGCTTTAAAAAAGAAATGGGTATTTTAGTAGATATGCCGAAGCAAAAAACCGGTAACACTAATGATGGCAATACTGCCAGAAGATTTTTAAAGACGCAGAAAATACATCGAATATAACAGGCATAAATATCGATCTTATAATGAAGTTTCGCACAATACTTATTTGTATAGGAAGTGGTTACCCCATTAATATACACGCATTTCAGCGCTACACGACAGAAACTATAGAACTTTAGTTGTCGGAATATTCATGGTTCAACATGCCAGTTACTGTGCACAAAATTTTGTACCATGGAAAAGACATAATCTCTTCCTGCATTCTCCCCATTGGCAATTTTTCCGAAGAAGCGCAAGAGTCTAGAAATAAAGATTCAAGAAATTACCGCGAATTGTTTACCAGAAAAACATCAAGAGTGGAATACAGATTTATTGCACAGACTGCTTATTTCATCGGACCCATACATTGCTAGTTTGCGTTTAACTCCAAAAACCCAGCATGGAGCTTTATCTGCAGAAGTGCTTACGTTATTGTTGGACCATCAAGAATTTGAAGAAAGCTCTGATTCAGATTAAATTTATTAAATATAATTTTTGCAAGTAAATGCAATTGTACTTATTATATGTACAATATAATACAATATTGAATACAATAAGTGAATACAACCCTGAAAACAACAACAAAAAAATTTTTATTTATTTTCTTATATATTTTTCTAGTAAACAAATAGTTACTTTAATAACTTTTCGGATACTCTACCTATAGTTTATCAAAAAGCCTTTTTTGGCTTAATTCTAGAAAAAAAATGTGGGGCTAATATGGGAGGGGGGAGTAGTTTTTGTCCAATGTTCCTCATTTTAGATCTGAGCCTCCACATTAAAAATAAATGCTTATGTTCCAAATTTCAAGTTTATATCTCTTAAACTTTGGCTGCAATTGGATTAAGTCCCCCTAGATTGGCAAAATCTTACACTGTGCACCGGTTAAGATTATATTATTACTTGCAAAAACGTATATAATGCCAACTTTGTTATACGCATGTGAATTTTTTTCGAGCTGTGATTATACGAGTTACAATAAATTGGAGAAAGCTAAAAACGCCATACTAAGGAATGTTTACGGCCTGAAGTAGTATGATCATATTACACCAGTTTCAAAAAAAATGTATGGAGTTAGTTTCTGTTATGAATTACTAAAAATACGTACCTTGACTTTTTTTACATAAAATTATATATATCTTTTTAATAGAATATCGTTCATTCGATCTCGCAGAACAAATGATTTAATACTAATTAGACATCGAACACTGACATCTGAATGGCAGAGTTTTATTAATTCAATTTATCTTTGGAATGGAAATGGCCCTCTTTAGTTTTTATAGTTAATTGGCTTTCTGTTTTAAATCGTTTTTAAATAACTAATTTTTATATTATACTTTTTATTATTATTTTATTTTGTTATTATATTTATATTACTTTTAATTGTAATTATACATAATGTTAAATTTCCTTACTAATGTGTACCTAGTACTAATCCTTTACTTTAACTATAAGATTTTATGTCTTGTTGTATGGGAATTCGAAATAAATAAATAAAAAATAAAACTGCCATAAGATCCAAATTATCATATAGATGTTGGACAAATTTGGTTTCAGTGTATTTATTGCATCTATTAAACACTAGCCCAAAAATAAACCGTATAGGATAATTCTCAGTCCTGTCCCCATTTAAAGCTGCTTCCCGATCTTCACTTAAACCTATAAAAAAAATATATTGCACAGATTTGTGTCAAAATTGCTTTGTATATTTTTTCTTGAATAAAAAAATGCGACTTTATCAAATATGGTCAGAATCGGTCAATTTTTCGACCTAGTCCCAGTACAAATATAGCAGTCTAAATGAAATTTTCAAATCTGCAGGAAAAAAAAATAATAAAAATTCCACTCAGTTTTGGTTTTCTCTTGCTTTCCATAGGCGGTCTAGGCCAACTATAGTTTTCTTTTGCGGTGAGTTAAATTGGATGGTCATCCAAAGTGATGCTTAGAGAGCATAGTACCGGTGGAATGAGTTCTGACTATTATTTCGTCAATTTCGAGGAAAATATTTCCTTTCCTCGCACTTTCAATATTATTTTCCTTTCGTAAGGATTAACTTCTTTTCTTTTTTTTTACCCATTGCAGACGTTGAGCTTTGAAGTAAAAATACTTTGCAAAGGCAAAATGTATACAATGGCTTCAACTCACTTATAAATACCATAATATTTAATAATATGGAAAAATACTTCAAATATTACAAGACCATTAGGAATTTTATAAAAAATGGGCCTTTATATAAAACTAAACAATTTCTTTTCGACCTTTAAGAGCTTTGGCTGTTCTTGTACGCATAGTTTTTCTGCTAATTATAAAATTTTAAACAAAAATAAAATTTGATATTCCTTTAATAAATTCTCCATACATATAAACTGAAAATAAACTTATGTGTACATGCAATGCAGATTATATGCAGCTTTTAATTTTAATTTCACTTACAACTGAACCACTAATGAGTGGTTCTTCTATTATATTTAACCCATTTATAATGCGTCCAATATATCCGAACAGTAAACTACATACTAGCACAAACACTTTACATGACTGTACTAGGTACAGGTAAATATCTATTGAAAACTTATCGCAACTACTCAACCTTGTGCTTTATTTACATCGTTATCGTTTATACTAACATAAATAAGTATCAGGCAAAGTACGTTATAGAAACACCATTTTTCGCGTCAGCGACGTGAGACTTAGTGTATGGCATAAAATAGAATTATGTTCACAAACAAAACTGAACTCACCTGTATAATGGTATACCCGCATTATCACGAAACCACAAGACCATATAAACATCATCCAATGGTGCTGATAATGGACATGGCAGTGACACTGATTTACCCTCAACAGCTTCAACATCTTTTGTTTTTACTGTTTTACGTAGGAGGGGATGTTTAGGGAGATTAATAGTGAACAATAGTTGAGGGCGGATGGTATGGCGATGAGCATAATCAAGCAAATATTGGAGTATAATAATAGCAGCAGCAGCAGCATCAGCAGTATCACATCGTGTTTTTAATACGAAAAGCCAGCAGGTGTTTCAAACAACAGCAACATCATATAGCAGGATATAGTAAATGGAATTGTAAAACCAAACAATAGCAGAACCAACAATATTATTATAGCCGTTAAGAAATATGTTGGCATGCCAAAAAGATGATATAAGTACCGGTGTACATGAGATTTTGTTTAATTTAATTAATAGTTCATCAATATTTTTATTAAAGCCATTCATTGCAGCCATGACCACACGTGTAAAGTTTTTTCAAATGTTATTTTTTGTTGGTTGGTTGGTTTAATCCAGTATTCAAACAAGTAGTCCCCCAGAAAGTAGGCAACACATTTAGTTATAAAAATAAAAACAAATAACCGGGTCCGCATAAAAACCATGTTGAATATAGTGAAGTTGTGTTATTTTTTTTTTTTTTTTTGTCATAGTTGAAGCATTTATGGTCGTTGGTGCATGCGGTTCAAGTTTTGTTGTTTGCAGGTGATGGTTTTTATATAGTTATTGTTGGTGTTGTTGTTTTCGTTTTTGTTGAGTTTTTGACCATTGTTTACATTGTTTTAATTGTACACACACGCACACATACACAGACCAACAAACAGCATTGTTGTTTTGTAGTTGTGGTTAATATCAAACGAAGTTTTTTTTTGTATTTGTTGTAGTGTGTCAGCAGATGAGAGGGAGCGCAAAAGTGTAAACAAAAGAACCATATCCGTTTGCGGTCATGAAAATAAAAGAAATGCAATAAAAGGATATATTAAAGATTTTAGTAAATATTTAACGTTATTATGTCAAATAATTTAGTTGTTGTTATTTATAGTCAAATAATAAAGACGTTCGAAGTAAAATATAGTAGAACTGCTTATAACGGATAATATTTACATAAGTCAACAGCCAGTGGCCAGGCCAAAAGAAGAAGAAAATTCTTAATGACTATCACTGGTACTGTTTTGAGAGTTTTAGCTGTGTATGTTTAGTTTATTTATATTTGCATTGGTATTTTTTTTTATGTAATACACACACGACTTAAATCTTGAATTTAATAAACACCCAGACATGTGGTTTATTTATTGAGTTTTCTTAAATACTAAAAACCACCATGACCATTGAAAAGATTGATTATTTCAATTCACATAAATTTACAGTTATCAATTTGTATTTAAATATAAGTTTAATTTAAAGCTTTTTCCTATAGTTTTACCTAAAATTTAATTCTTTGTAAATTTTTTATATTGTTTGTTGATAACATTTATATTTTAATTTGTTGAAGTACTTTTATGTAAATTCTCAAAATATTGTATGTATTAAATTATTTGAGTTCTTAAGGTTATATAATAGCTTGGGTCGTTTTATTTTTTTTTCGAAAATTCTTTTGGAATAGTAAAATTTTTTTGTGAAATGATTAAAAATTATCGTAGCCAAAATATTTTTTGATTCTGTTGGGTTTAACATGCCGCGCGTGTTATTTAAAAGTTTGAAAAAATGCATTTAGAAGTGAAAAATTTTCGTATGCAAGCACATATGTACATATGTATGGACAAATAAGTTTTATTCGTTTTTCTTAATAATTATATGCATACATATGAATGCAAATGCTTACTGTTAATTTCGACTACACGAGAAAAGAACCAAAAAATGATATAAATTGGTGACGAGCTGACAAAACATTGCCACGAGACATTTCTCTGTCTCTAGCTATTTTAGTGTGTAATAAATATTGATAGTGTTGGTTGTAAATAATAGAAACAAGAGCAGCTTGAAAAGAAAAAAATTATATTTGCCCACTATTTGGTGAAGCAAACCAGTTTATTAGCAATGAACTACCAGCTTTTGAATATGTGATGAAATGCTATGAATTACATAGATTTAATATAAAGCAGTCAAAACAAACGATGAAACAGCCTTTGATTTCGGAAATATGTGAGATAGTTGCGCTTGAAATAGAGGATATATGGGCAAAGGCTTCAATTCCTACAGTTAGCCATAAACGAGTGCTCCAAATGATTAAAAATTACCATGAAAAGTGTAAGAAGTTTTTAAAGCTAAAAAGTGAGAACACAAAAGAAGAATTCTTACACCAAATTAACCTTATTTTTGAAATGCAAACAAATTGAATCGTGTTGCTGTCCAAAGGAGAGAAAGGTACCTCAACTAGAGCGTCAGTTTCTGATTGATCAACGCACTGAGAGAAATATGGTAATCGATGCTAAGCAAACAGCAAAACTGCAAAAGAGGATAAGTAGACGCTCAATTAAAACTATCGTTGAATCAGCCGTTAATCAATCAATGAAAGAGCAGGAGCAATTTTCATCTTTCGATGAATCATCCGAAATAGAAAAGTCAAACAGCTCCTTAGAAGAAATTAAGCTTCCAAATGTTGATCTTCCAAATGTGGAATCTCAAACAACAAAGTACACCAGTTTTCCAACTTTGGCTCTCACGGGCGACCGTTATGGTGTCTCAGACAGAGCAGCGTCAGCTATAGCTTCAGCTGTATTACACGACATATCAGCTGATGTTGGTGTATAGATAAATCGAGACTTCGGCGGGCGAAGGATAAAAATCGTGCTGCGCTTTCGAGTAATGAAGAGCACATTGATATTAATGCATTATATTTTGACGGGCAGAAGGTATTTTAATAATCATGCATTTCATTATTTTATAAAATTCTCCATGAATCTTCTTTTTATATTTTTATTGTAACAATAGGACAAAACCCTGAAGATAGTACGAAATGGGGCAAAAAACTATAGGCAGCAAGTGAAGGAGGAATATATTACGGTTCTCATCGAACCTGGCTCACGTTACCTTGGTTATGCTTCTCCAGCTGTAGGAACTGCTAAAGGTATAGAAGAATCCATGGAAGATCTACTTCTAAAAAAAAAATCATCTTAATAATTTGGAGGCCATTGGATGTGATGGTACTGTGGTAAATACAGGAAAAGATAATGGCGTGATAAGGCTGTTTGAAAAAAATCTTCAGCGCCCACTGCAGTGGATTATTTGTATGTTTCATTTGAATGAATTGCCTCTTAGGCACCTGTTTAATAAACTAGATGGTTCTTCAATTGGACCTTCTTCTTCCATTGGCCCCATCGGGAAATTGATAGAAAACTGTGAAAAACTACCAGTTATATCTTATAAAATAATACAAAGTAAACTTCCAGATCTTCAATCAGAAAACATCAGCACTGATCAAAAATATCTATATGAAATGACAAACGCTATAATAAATGGAAATTGTCCTGAAGATTTAGCATTAAGAGCTCCAGGAAAGTTGTCAAATCCACGATGGCTGACAAAGGCGAATAGAAATTGCGTCTTTATGTAGCAACACAAAACCCGTCAGAAAACTTGATGATATTGGCAGAATTTGTGATTAAAGTATACGCTCCTATCTGGTTTGAAATAAAAACTCATTCAGTAAAGTAATTCATGGCTCCAAAAACTTTTGGAAACTAATTAAATACTCTCGATATCTTCCGATCCAATTAAAAACAATTACTGAACCAGTAATTCAACGTAACGCATTCTTTTCACATACAGAAAACGTTCTTTTGGCGGTGTTATGCGACGATGAAAAAAAAGTGAGAGAAATCGCAGTTGAAAGGATTATTAAAGCTAGAAGTTCACAGATAAAGGCAAGAATCCGCGTATATTTACTGTGCCTAAGATTAATTTCGATGCAGAAAATTATTATGACATCATTACTTGGGAGGATGTTGTTGCAGAGCCACCTGTTCTTCGACAAATTTTAAATGAAGAATTACACACGTTTATTCAAAGTCTGGAGAACAAGACGCCACAGTTTATAGAACTGCCTTGTCATACGCAGGCCGTTGAACGAACAGTCATACTGGTGACGGAAGTATCTTCAACGTTATGTGACACAGAATCAAGAGATGGATCCATAAAAGCTACTTTAGCTTCAAGACAACTTATGCCAAAATTCGAAAGCAAAAAAGATTTTGTAGGAAAAATGTAAAAATGCATATTACTTTAACTTACATCTACATTCTCTAATATTTTATATGATAAAAACAATAAATTGGACACTCACATTTTTTTAAAATTATTAGAACTTCTATATGTGTTGCGCGGATTGAAGATTACATTATATTCAAGTAAAAATTCACCAAATGGGTTTTTTCGATTAAACACAACTTTTTATCGCTATTCCAAAGGAAAATACGATAATTATTTTTACCCCATACAAATGCGACCCACCTTAACGTTAATTATAACGTTCGCGCCTCCTACAAACAAACAAACACACATTACTTCTTTATTATACATATAAGTATAGATACATAAAATGTAAAGTTAAAATTGTCATGTATATGTCATGTACATATAGATATCCCATTTGGTTCAATATTTCACCCTCTTATATGGAAAAGTGAGAATTTTTGAAAGAAAGAGCTTACACAAAAGTGAAAGTACTAGTCTATGTAAGATAGACGCAAGTTCAATCCTCACGGCCGCCATTAGTAGAAAACTTTCATATAAACAATATATTCAATTATAACATAACAGTTATCACATGTTCAATAAAATCACTGATGAAGGCTGAAATGTCAGAAACTAGTTTGATAAAAGTTACAATGTAGTTATGAGTTTTAGAAATATATGCTTCCCATTCTCTACCACTCACCATTGAAAAAATATGGTGCAATACGTCATATATCATAAATAATATATTATTATTATCAGAAATAATATATTAAGATGTACATTATGTAAAAAAAATACTCTTGTAAGGGTACCCTACTATACAATGATGAATATATATCTAATTCCTTGCATAAAGGGCTTGTACCACCAGGGGCATTGTTTTATCTAGATGAATTAAAAATCATTCAAGTCGAAAAGTCAAGCGCTCCGGTAGGTGAACAGGTAGCGTGCTCCCCTATCATGTGGGGGTCGTGGGTTCGATTCCCATCAGAAGCTTTGGTCTGTCGCTGCAAAACTGGCAAATCCGGCTTATCCCTGCACCCAAAATTAGAATCTGCAGACAAGCCACTCGGCTTCGCGGAACTAGACTTAAACAAAAAAAAAAAAACAAAATATAATAATTCCAAATATGATACAAAAACCAAAAAATTTCGGTAAAATTTTTTACCCCTTTAGATCTTCGTTTTTATCTTGAACCAATACAAAAGTAATGTATTTATTTGAATTTTTTCATTACAACAAATATATATGTGACCTTCTCCGAGAAAAGGGACCTCGTGTGTCAAAAAACGAGTTGTATCAAAAACGGTGGATTCTGGTACCTAAAAGGGTGTAGAAACTTTAAATGCGTTTTTTTTTTCTCAAAACTTAATTTTCACACACAAGGTCCTTTTTCTCGGAGACGTTCACATATATTATTAGGGTGACAGCGGTTTATATGAAAAAAAATTTTTGTTCGAATTTTGAGGTGTGCGGGTCGGATTATTGTGGCATTAGATCAAAAACTTTATTGCGCAAAATTTGAGCCAAATTGGACAATGCTTTCTGGACGTGCATTGAGTTCACAGTTCAAATATCATTTATACATATGTAAATATTATCGAAAAATCGTTTTCATAAAAATGGACGTATCACTGAAGACATTGTTATGCAGAAATTACTGAAAGTGATGCTCGAAAAGTTAATAAATACTTATTTAGTATGAAGATGATTTACTTACTATAGCGAAAACAGCCAATATTGACAAAACGCATAAGACATAAAGGAATTCAAATGGAAAAATTTAATTTAAAATGGAAAAAGAGAATGAAATAAGGTTACCATATATAATTTGAAAAAATTACCTCAAAGGGAATTATCTCATTATGGAATATATATTCAAAATATTCGGCAAAGCAAGGATTTAAAAAGAGAATAATATTTGAATTAAAAATATATTCGTAAAAAATAATAATGTTTGCTATATTTAATTAATTTTTATGGTTATTTTTATACCCTACACACCTCAGTGGCAGAGGATATATATGGGTTTGTCATTCCGTTGGTAACGCATCGAAATAAATTCCTGAGACCCCAAAAAAATATATTTTCTTGATCCTTATAACAAGGGAAGATGATTTACCGATGACCGTCTGTCTGTGTAAATCACGATCACGCCGTCAATATCTAAGCTAAGACCGTTCGTTATTGTATAAAATCGTTTATTAACATCCCAAAGGAGTTGCTATTTAAAATCCTCAAAATCAGTCAAAGGGTTCACGAGCTATGAATGAAAATTTGAAAAAATAAAATTTTTCGGTGTGTTTGTGGTTTTTCTTAAGATATGATGTATATGTTGTAATTCTTCGTATTGTTGAAGTCATTACAGTTGTGTGTATATTAATATTGCACGTGTCACATTGGCCTAAGCAAGTTTTACCACATATTTTTTTTATCATTAGAATTAAATATTAAAAATTAAAAATAAATAAAAATAAAAAATAAAAAAATAAAATTGAAAATTGAAAATTGAAAAATGAAAAATGGAAAATGAAAAATGGAAAACGGAAAATGAAAAATGAAAAATGGAAAATGAAAAATCGAAAATGGAAAATGGAAAATGAAAATTGGAATATGAAAAATGAAAAATGGATTATGTAAAATGAAAAATGGAAAATGAAAAATGGAAAATGAAAAATGAAAAATGAAAAATGAAAAATGAAAAATGAAAATTGAAAAATTAAAAATGAAAAATGAAAAATGGAAAATCGAAAATGAAAAATGAAAAATGGAAAAAGAAAAATCGAAAATGGAAAATGGAAAATGAAAAATGAAAAATGGAAAATGAAAAATGAAAAATTAAAAATGAAAAATGAAAAATGAAAATTGAAAATTGAAAAATGAAAATGGAAAATGAAAAAAGAAAAATGGAAATTGAAAAATGGAAAATGGAAAATGAAAAAAAGGGAAAATGAAAAATGAAAAATGAAAAATGAAAAATGAAAAATGAAAAATGAAAAATGAAAAATGAAAAATGAAAAATGAAAAATGAAAAATGAAAAATGAAAATGAAAATGAAAAATGAAAAGTGGAAATTGGAAAATGAAAAATGGAAAATGGGAAATGAAAAATGGAAAATTAAAAATGAAAATGAAAAATGGAAAATGAAAAATGAAAAATGGAAAATGGAAAATGGAAAATGGAAAATGGAAAATGGAAAATGGAAAATGAAAAATGAAAAATGGAAAGTGGAAAATGAGAATTGAAAATTGAAAATTTAAGAATGAAAATTGTAAAATTAAAAATGAAAAGTGGAAAATGAAAAATGAAAAATGAAAAATCGAAAATGGAAAACGAAAAATGGAAAATGAAAAATGGAAAATGAAAAGTGGAAAATGAAAAATGAAAAAAGAAAAATGGAATATGAAAAATGCAAAATGGAAGATGAAAAATGAAAATATATAAATGAAAAATGGAAAATTAAAAATGAAAAACAGAAAACGGAAAATGAAAAATTAAAAATTAAAAATGGAAAATGGAAAATGAAAAATGAAAATTGAAAAATGAAAATTAAAATATGAAAAATGAAAAATGAAAAATGGCAAATGAGAAATGAAAAATCGAAAATGGAAAATGAAAAATGAAAAGTGGAAAATAGAAATTAAAAATGAAAAAATTAAAATTAAAAACGAAAGATGAAAATTAAAAAATTAAAAATGGAAAATGATAAAAAAAATGAAAATTGAAAATGAAAAAGGTGGAGGGTATCAAAGATTCGGCCCAGCCGAATTTAACACTCTTAATTGTTTATATTATAGTTCTGATATGTGCAACTCTATGCTAAATAATGGCAGATTTAGTGTTAAAGCGTTGTATATGAACATTTAGCCTTGATTTATTGTGCCTCTTCTGCGCTACTTAATAATGACTAAACTTCATTAAATATAAATAAATAAACAGACAAACAGAAATGACTAATATTGACCATTAATTATGTACATTTATTTGTTATTTATTATCTATTATTTAAATTTTTAGTTACGTTTATACAACATGTAAATACATACATAAGTACCGTCACCTAAAGGGCTGTAACAGGAATGAGCTCTAAGCACATGGTTTTAGCCCATTGTGTAAATACCAATCTTTTCGAGATAATAGCAAACAAGATTATACTAAGTTCACCCATTTATATTTTTTGAATGAGCGGGATTTCAGCAGACAGGCAGGCAGACGAAAACACGCACGGACGGACAAGCAGGCAGATGGACAATGTCATGTGACTCATTAGTTATAAGAATCAGAAATATATATATTTTATGTTATAGGCAATCATTTATTTCGAAATGTGTCCTCATTTTATTAAAATACAAAGAGCAATCCCTCCTTCCCGCCGTTATCATTTTTGAAAAAAATATACCTTTTTATGGGGATTATTCCCTACTCCTGGCAACACAGCTATAAGGTGTTCCTGATATTGCGTGACAATATAAACAATTTAATTTAAATAATTTTCGTTCCTTAGATTTGTAATATCTTTCAACTTTAATGTAGAATAAATAAAAACTTATTATGACTTAGTTTAAGTATGCTAAGGCTTTAAAAAAAATCCGTTATTTTAACATATAACACTTTACAGATGTAATATGGTTAACCTTTCAAACGAAAAATAAAGCAAAAAAATATTTTTAGGTCAGGTTTAACATGAACATCAACAAAATAAATAAACGCAGACACATACGCAAATATCAGCATAGAGAATATAATAAAAGCACAGCATGTTTTCATATATAATTAATTTTAGCATGGAGTGAATAAGTTATATCACACACAGTTATTGATGTACTTTTCAAGGACATAAATTTACATTTTTTTTACTTTTGCACTACCTTTTATATTTACTAATATTTTAATTAAACTTTAAATCTTATTTGAGTAATCCAACGTTTTATATTGTTTAAATAGATGACCGAGTGTGTGCGAAAATTTAATATTAAAGTATATCATAGGGCTAAATAAAAAGAAAGCATATTTGAAAGAACTCGTAATACATACGGAAAAAAAGCAGCCCGGTTAATCCAGTGTTTTGACTATTAAATGCGAAAATTTAAAGCGGATAATACACAAATTTAATAAGTTCCAGATAGAAATGCTGTAAAAATTTAAAGGCCAAAAACAGCGCACGGAAATTGAAGAAATATTTCTTATTTCTTTAAAAGTACTTCTGCCATATATTGGACGAGGAAACATATGACAGATTTTTGGCTGCTTCCGGGTCAAAAATTTTACATTGGCAATACTCGAAGCAATTGTGGCGATAAGATTAGTACGCAAAAAAAGGAAAAATTAAAAAAAAATTTCCTGGTACATATAATGGATGGATTTCCGCCAAAGGGCCATAAGTTCTGAACCAGAGTTCAGAAAAAACACACACTGAATAAAAAACTCGTACATATATGTAAATAAACATAGTTCAGCCCAACAAACACATATTTTTATACACATATGAAACACACAATGTTGTGTTCAAAAGCAACCAACACATATTTTTATTTTCATTTCAATTATGTGTGTTTCTAAATTTTGTACGGTGCCCAACACTATCATGACTGTGTTTCGTTTTAGTATTTTGTTATCTACACGAACATTTTTCGAATACGTATTTTTTGTTTCGAACACACACATACCACACAGATTCGAGTGTAGCTCTTTTTTAAGTTCGTTTTCTTGCACGTGTACTGCTACTCGCTATCGAAAAGATCTGAAATACCCCTATAATAATGACAACAATTGTTTCAACAAAATTTTTTTAATAAATCTAAAATAATTCATTTTCAGTTATACAAAAATAAAAATAAAAAGATAATAATGAAATAAGAATAGAAAGATAGCAATAAAATAGAAAACAGAGAAATTTTATATGTTGTTTAAGAATTACATAGTTTTTTTTTTCGATAGCGATAGAGTAATGTATTAATTTTCAGATGTACCTACTCAAGAACATGTTCTGTTTTCTAGCAGCACACGTGCAAGAAAACGAATTAAAAATAGAGCTACGCTCTAATTTGTGTGGTATATGTGTGTTCGAAACAAAAAATACGTATTCGAAAAATGTTCATGTAGATAACGAAATATTAAATCGAAACACAGTCATGATTGTGTTGGGCACTGTACAAAATTTAGAAACACACATAATTGATATGAAAATAAAAATGTGTGTTGGCTGCTTTAGAACAGAATATTGTGTGCTTCATATGTGTATTTTCTGAACCTTAATTACAACTATAAAAGTAATATTTTTCTCTAAGATAATTTATATTTAAAATTTAATAAAGAAAATAAGTAAAAACTATTGGTTCATTGTTTTCCTAAGTCTACACTGTTAGCCCCAAAATAGGCTGCGGCTCCTATTTTGGGGTTAAACTTTGAGTCAGTAGTAAATATGAATATTTAAGTATATATTTCAATATTTTTAAGAACTTATGTGGGGCTAATCAATGAAAAATAATTATTTTCTATCCTTAGTCATTCATATTCCTCAACCCAAGAAAATTAAGGCACTTCTTCTAATGATTCTCTAACATTTTAATACACTTAGAAAAATAAAATTTCTCTAACTCTTCGAAATAAGCCTACCTCTCCGCTATGATTTCCTGATTCGTGTAAATTTTTTTCCCCACATCCATCTTTTAAAGTATGAAAGCAGGAAGTTCAATTGTTTCATAGCCAAAACCTACTGTGAGTGAATGTTTTTTGGTCAATTTGAAGCAAATTTGGGAGCACTGTACTAGGGAGCTATTTTATACCCAAATGCTCATTTGTTAGGGAAGTCAAGAAATCTGAACAAAAATATATTTTCTTGGGATGATTCTTTTTTAACTCATTCTTTTAACTCATACTCTCTGTCTGTCGGTAGTAGTTATTTTAGAACATCTTTTGAAGGTAGAGGACAGGATTTGGGAATTGAATTTTCTCGCATAGTTCCTGTGCCATGGTAACCACGTTGCTTGAGGCCAACCAAAGCAGATGGTCTCATGAACAAAATGTCGAAATGAATTCAAAATTCAAGTTGTTTCAGATTTTCATTAAATTCATCCACAATATTCCAACAATGTACCAACTTCTTAAAATGCTCATGGGTGGCAAGTCAGTGCAATCTGAAAAATCTGGTTCAGGGAATATACGTTGACACCATGCATCATCATCTTCCATCCAGTGACTCGCATCTCTATGTAATGATTTGGCAAATTGCGATTTTGTACACTCTGATGCTCTCTTTGTAGAACCCGAGACCGAATCTAACGGCTGTAAACAAGGAATCTTGGAAGAGGTCTTTACCCTATTTTCCAGTGATCTTTTGAGCGAATCCTCAGGGGATTGAACACTACATGATGTGGTAGCAATAGATCTAATGCTGTCAAAATAAAAATTAGTGGAAGTAATATTCATAACATCTTGCAACGCTTGTTCGATCATTAAATCTTAATTTTCAACTACACTTTGGTGTTCATTATTATCACATGTTCTGGGCTTGCGAATTGTAATTTCACAAGGTTGTATAAGTAAAGCTTTCGGCAATTTTGGGGAAGTCCACTGCCATCTTCATCTCCACAGTCTTCATCAGACCGCAAATAATTTGCAGTGGGTGGCTCAATTACCACTTGTTCATTTACATCTTCCTGGCTCAAGATTAAGCAATGTAGATGTTAAATATATGTCATAGTGATTAAAATGTTTACACGGACACAGACGGACTGATGGACGGAGGGAAGGAGATTGCTAAATCGACACATTATTGATTCTGAATCGATTTTTTTTTTTCAAATGTGGTTTATTATTTGTATACTCTCTACCAATATGTGTTGAGGCTATAATGTGTTTGTGGTGATTTTTGTATTTACTAAAAATATTTGACCTAGGTCCACCTTATATTATACCGAACGACTCTGAATCAATTTGTAATTCGAATTAAGGATGTCAGTACTTATCCATCTGTGTGTCTAAGTAATCGCTGTAATCAAACTACAGGCTGGAAATAAAAATACGTTTTGATAAAATTTGCTTTTATATCGATGAAAATCGGTGCATGTTCAGATCCAACTACAAAATAGATCTCGCACCAGTTTGGTTTGTGTATGTATTATTATACCTATTAATCAGCAGACCAAAAATAAATCCTGCAGGACAGTTCTTAATATTAGCCCCCATAACAAGCTATTTCTCGATCTTCACTCAAATTTGTTAACAACAAAAATTGTATAGATTTGTTAAAATTTGAATTGTATATATTTTTACAACAAACAAGTGGTCCATCTTTCGACCTAGTCCCCATACAAATATAGAATCCGATATGAACTTTTTAATATTCACATGCAAACAAATTAATAAAAATGCCACTCAATTTTTGTTTATGCTTATTTTCCATATCCAATTAAATGGACGTGAGGCTTCCTCTCTAAGCGTATGGTGTAGTCGGTCTACACTTGCCTACAAGTACACGCAGAAAAAATATTTGCCAACCGAATTGTTCTTAAGAGGAACAACTGTACTTTCGATTGTATCAACAGCAATTTAATATCATCAACAAATTTTGTATTATGATACAATATTTACTGTTAGGACAATAAAACTGTAGTTATAATGAACCCGAAAATCGGTTATTAGCATTATCGCAATTCGGTAGCCACAATGAATCTGTTTTCTGTGTGTAGTAATAAATGTAATATTACAAAATATAACATGTTATGTCATCGCTATATTTCTTTAGTGACAAAAAAGACCCACATTACAAATATCTGCCACATTATGAGTTAGGAAACGTAACGAAGTATAGAAATCAAACGTATTTTTATTTTATCTGCCACGTAAAATTATTTAAAGCTAAAAATCGGATAACTTGGGGTATTCATCACTTTTCATTCTCATTTTGAAAATAAGACATAGTGTCAAGATTTCTTGAATCAGCTTGGGAGCTGCCTTAGAGTTGTCGCTTTACCATTATGTATCTGCTTGGTCTGTCTGGTCTGTCAAGTCAAATTCTTGTGACATCTTCTACACTTTCATTTACGAACCGATTTTTTATTTTATTTATTTATTGTGCATTCCTGTACAACAAGAAAAATTATTCTTACAATTACAGCACTGGACTGATATATTATAAGGGTATAATGTGCTGATACAAATAAAATTAATTACATATATTAATAACTTATGATATAAAATATCGAAAGAAGATAACAAAATATAAAAAAAATTTCAAAGATTTTACTATACAAAGTAATCATGATTTTGTTTCTCAGAAACTCTTGCGTTGTTAGTTGCACAAATAATTGCTGTTCTGAGACAAGTGTCCTACGAATGGGCATTATGAGCTTTCTTCCTGTATCAGACCTGGCAAATTGCAATTTTTCGAATAGATAGCTGGGTTTTATTGTGTAAATGATTTTGTGCATAAAAATTATAACCCTAATTTTTAAAATATTATCACAAGATACGCCAAATAGTCTTTCAGAGAAGGACTTAATATGAGAAGACCTTCTTAGACCAAAAACATAATGAATAATGTTATTATATACAACATTTATACGACGTTTGATCGAGGAGTCGCAATTGCCAAAAATTTCACAGCCGTACAAAAGTCCAGGAATTACATAGTTTAGGCAAGTAGAATTCTAACTTTCAAAGGTGTGAGATATTGTGTTGACGAAAGAGTTCTCAGTTTCACGTTTGCCCAACTGCATTATTTATATACTATTGTGGAACAAATTCAAGTTGGCAAAATAAAATAGAGGCTAAATTAGAAGACTCGTATCGCGGCGTTTGTTTATGTTAGTTCGAATATTTTTTTAATCGACCTTCGAACTTTGCAGTCAAATGCGGATTTTCAGCATATGGTTTATATGGTTTTTTGGCTATAACTCGTCGAATAATTGATATTTTACAATCTGTAAAAGCCAAATTATTGGTAGAGACTTGAGCAACAATCAAAATTTTTTAAAAAATTGATTTAGGAAATTTTTGTGGTGCTTATGAAGCAAAATGTTGGAAAAATTATTTTTTTTCATGCTTTTTGAAAACATTTTCCACAAAACTAAGTCTTTTTTGTTTTCTGTTTGATCTATAATATGCCTCTCAGTTTCTGCAATAAAATTCATTTGAAAAGATAACAATCATAATACAAAACTTGTGTTTTCCAGCTTAATATTAATTTATTTCTCATTTTTTATGTATCAATTTTGTTCAGTGTTGGTTTTTAAGAAACATTGAAAAAGAAATTATAAAAATATGGAAAAAATATATTTTTGAAATGTTAGTTATGAAAAGTTTTAAGTAAAAACATAAAATAAATTAAATTAATGATTTGGCCAGTTGCCGTTTAGCAGGCGGCTGTGGATCAACATCACTGCTCTCTCTAATATCGTGGTCATCGTCATCATCATCAGAAAGGTCGATAATTTCGTCCAACAGATATTCTGGAATTTCATCTTTGTCTTCCCCTTCTTCCTCTTTTTCCTCGTCTTCCTCTTCTTCAAAGGTGGTTTTATACCACCAACAAATTTCAGCGAGTATTGCATCTGGTGATTTCTTTCCTCTGTACCTGAAACGAATATAGTTTTCAATCGTTAACATGTTTAAATTGTGCACTCTAACAAAAAGATTAGAAAAATCTAGAAATTCAAAATATGCACACTCTATAGTTACCTTATTTCAAATGGAAGCGCAGTTTGGTGATAACGTTCGCCTTGCTCATTAGATTCAGTTGGCAACTGTTGAGCGAGTTGATCAAGATGCTGATGCAAGAGATGAATTTTGTACGACATATTAACCCCAATTTCATCAAAATCTGGCAACATGTTTGCAACAGATTGCCTGTAGTTGTCTTTGTGTTCTTTACCCCAAAGTCCTTTAATGACTGCTTTCAATGCGAGCCATGCATTTAATTCTCGGTCTGTAAGAACTTGGTCAAAATCTTGACGACTCATTAGTCTCCATATGTCGGGACTATTAACAACCCCTTCTTAAATTTTGGCGTTACTTAGTCTTGGGAAAATGTCTTTTAAGTGGTGGAATACTGCTGTTCGTTTTGCGATACATTTCAAAAAATTTTTAGCAATGCCAAGTTTAATTTGGAGCAACGGCAACAAAATTTCCATTTCAGGAACAAGACTTTCATGTAGCCTATTGTCTTTAGGACATTTCCGTCCAATGCGACTATTCCAGTTATGCGGTTTGTACTGGTTTCTTCCTTTAATACCTTCTCCGTATCGCGAATCCCAATCGCACAAAAAACACGGATATTTTGGACGGCCAGATGCTGTTAAGCCTGTAGTCACTGAAACTATTTTGAGGTCGCAGCAAATGCGCCACTGGTTATCGTTATATTTGACTACTTCCAGAATGTGTTTCAAATTATCGAAATTTTCACAAGTGTCAGTGCTATGCGCATTCGGAACAGAAGGCATTCTATTTGTCTTGTGCAAAAGCAAAACTTTTAAGCTGATTAGTGAAATATCGATGAATAAACGCCAATCATCTTTTTTATAGGTTAACCCTATCGTATCCATTAACTTTTCAATATCGTTGCAATAAGCGAAATTTTTTGCATCATTCACATTGAAGAATTTTTCTAACTCTTTTTGGCGTTTTCGATATGCTGTTACTTTGGTACCTTTCGCCAGCAAAATTGAAGCCAGTGGTTCTGATTTTTTC
This sequence comes from Cordilura impudica, assembly GCA_963682025.1. NCBI lineage: Eukaryota > Metazoa > Arthropoda > Insecta > Diptera > Scathophagidae > Cordilura > Cordilura impudica. The sequence continues at coordinate 259,208,097 of OY821518.1, read as the reverse complement.
TGACTCAAACACAAATTTTCAACAATTCCATCCAATTGGTTTTGTGTGACTAGGATTGGGTCCTTTGATGTTTCATAGGATGTACTTTCACCAGGGTCGTATTCTGAGAAGAAATCCATGTATGTAGCAGCGGCGGTTGTAGTACTGATATCTGTTTGAAGATCAATACTTCGGTATGTTGGTACTGGAACGAATTCTGAGTGCGGTAATGGTAATTGGGAACTTGGCACTGCTACATAAGTTTTATTCTTTGCTTTCCTTCTATTCAAAGTTTTATGGTAGTTGATACATCCATAGGAATTTTCTTCTTGATGCGGGCTGTTGTCTATCCACATCATTGGTATACCAAAAGACATAGCCTTCTTCTTTTCACTTTTCCATTGCATAAGAGTCGAATAACAACTAAAGCAAACTTTTTAAGGGCATAGTTTACGTCAGTGATAAACTCTTGCGAGAAATATTGTTTATCACGTCCACAAACATTACAAAAATGGTCGATTTTACATTTTGGTTCCGATATTTTTATTTTTATGAAACTTAAATCACTCACAAAATGAAATAAGTTCCAAAAAAATTAATAGCGAATTTCATCACGACCGAGCGAAAATTGAAAGACATCAGCTGCGGCTGAGTTTCGAATCTTAACTGAATCTTCATTTTTGAAATTAGTTCGCTTGTACGAAATAAAAAAATTGCTACCTGTGCGGTGGTTGAAAACAAAAAAGTTTTTTTACTAATTTCTAATTCTTGGAACTTCCCTTTTTAATTACTTCTACCTAAATCGCTATATATTTAATGGTTTTGGGATTTTTAAAGCAAATTATCGACTAAGACCAATTTCTTTTCAAATGAAATTTATTGAAGAAACTGAGAACCATATTATAGATCAAAAGAAAGCAAAAAAGACTTAGTTTTGTGGAAAATATTTTCAAAAAGCATGAAAAAAAATAATTTTTCCAACATTTTGCTTCATAAGTACCACAAAACTTTTCTAAATCAATTTTTTTTAAAATTTTAATTGTTGCACAGGTCTCTAGAAATAATTTGGCTTTTACAGATTGAAAAAATGTCAATCAGTCGACGAGTTATAGCCAAAAAACCATATAAACAATATGTTGAAAATCGGCATTTGACTGCAAAGTTCGAAGGTCGATTAAAAAAAAATTCGAACTAACATAAACAAACGCCGTGATACGGGTCATCAAATTTAGCCTCTATTTTCACCCCTCACTTTCAGAATTCACCACTCACACCTGAATTTGTTCAACAGTGTAATTTCACCACGATAGAGAGCTGTTAAAGATAATACCTAGGTTTTTGGCAGATGAAACGATAGGAATCTTTTGACTTTAGATGCAAAATCAGGAACCATGGTTGGTTGTTTAGATCGTCAACTTATCATAAAACATTTATATTTTAATGGGTTTAAAAAGGGCTGGTTGGCCGTAGCCCAATGATGGATATTATTTAAATCCTCTTCGAGTTTCCTTACATTCCGATTAATTGAAACAGTCGTACTGCTTAAATATAACTGCTCGTCATCGGCGTACAAATGAATTTTGCAATGGAGAAGTTGTGAAGGCAGATCATTAGCATAGAGAGAAAATAGCAAAGGCCCTAGGATGGATCCCTTGGGCACTCCTCTCGTAATATTCAACATTGTTGAGATGTTATTATTCACGTAAACGGATTGAGTACGATCAGATAGATAGGATCGAAGCAGGTTTACAGATAATGAAGATAAATTAAAAAGATGTTTCAACTTATTACATAGCCTGTGAATGGTCAAGTAGGACAAAAAAATTAACTTTATTATCTTCCAGTTCCTGCCTTATGTTTTCAGTGGCTTCAGTCAAAGCAGTAACCCAACTATGATTAGATCGAAAACATGATTGTATATTCGACAACATGCCAATCTCATTAATGTAAGTGGTCATTTGTTTATGAAGGAGCTTTTCGAGTACTTTTGAAAAGGGATTACTATGGGGCGGTATTCATTAGTAGATTTAGGAATAAGAATTATTTTGGCATCTCTCCATTTGTTGTTATTATTGAGTTAAAGAAATGTGTTAAATAAGGCAAGAGAAAGGGCAGCAAAATCCACACAAATACTGAATGAATATTACCATGTACGAATGCATTAGATTTAGCATCTATAACATTAAGATAAACATCTAATGACGTACACAAAGAAAATTCAAAACAAATAATGGAGTCATTATCATTGTTAAAATTGTCAAATTAAGAGTTTTTGTTGTGTACTACTAGTAAATTACTGAAGACTGATTTTAACTCATTGACGTCAATACTGCTATCAACACTTTTAATGCATTTCCCTATACCAATATCGCGAGCGTGTGTTCAGGTTTATTCTGAGTTTTCAGCGGACTCAAAACGCCTTGAATAATAGAACGATTTAGCTTTTCTAATGCTGTGGTTAACTTTTTTCCTTGCAGTATGGTAATCTATGTGGTTTGGGTAAAATGACTTTATGCTGCTGTTTGTAACTACCAAAAATATTTGACATAGACCTATCTTTTATTATACCGATCGGCTCAGAATCACTTTTAGCAATGGCCGTCCTTCCGTCCGTCCGTCCGTCCGTCTGTGTGTCCATGTAAACCTTGTATTCAAACTAGAGGTCGCAAATATGAATATATTTTGATGAGATTTGGCATAACATTTTGTCGGTCATAGGATGAACACTATTGAAGTTGGTGAAAATCGGCCGATGTTCAGACCTAGTCCCCATATAAATGACCCCTATGTAATCGACATAGATTGCCATAAGATCCAAATTAACATATAGATCTTAGTAAAATTGGGTTTGTATGTGTTTATTGTATCCATTAATCAGTAGTCCAAAAATAATCCTAAACGGACAATTCTTAGTCATAGGCCCCATATAGAGCTGCTTCCTGATCTTAACATAAATCTATAAAAAAAACAAAAATATTGCACAGATTTTTCTCAAATTTGGTTTGTATATATTTTTCAAAATATAAGTGACTACCAAATATGGTCAGGATCGGTCCATTTTTTGACCTAGTCCACATATAAATAAAGCTCCCGATATGGACTTTTTCATGTCTTCAGCCAAAAAAAAATGAACAACAAATTTGGTTTTTGCTTATTTTCTATATTCAGTTAGTTGGAACGAAGAGATAGGGTTTCTAAACCATGGTATAAGATATCGTATGGTCGGTCTAGACCGACTATAATTTTCTTACTTCTTTTTGATTGCAGTAGCTTTGTATCGCTTCCACCTTGAATAATACACATTTCTGAGAGAAATTAACTGGTCTATATTAGATCTAACCATGGCTTTGCTTTGGATTTTCTGGATCTAGTTACTAAAGGAACTATAGCATCATATAAACTTATTATGTTTTTATTCAAGAAAGCAAAGCTGATGATTTAAGGAGGCCATATAATAAATATTCTCTCAATTAATATGTCCAAAATATTCATATAGTAAATTATAATTTAAGTGATTAAAGTCTCTGTGTGAGTACATGCAATTTGTTTCTTTCTGAATATGAAAATCGTAGACAAGAAAAAATTTACCCTTTGAAAGGTATTCCTTTACAAGTGTATACTGTTTTTATAGATGTGCAGCATCTGTACAATTTTTTGGAGTAAAAATCGTTTAAAGTTGCTACTAACGCATACATAAAACACATATTTAAGTTTCAAATAAAAAACTGTACAATGCTGTGCTATATGAAATGGTTAAAAATGATTATCATTCCTTTAGCATCTATAATATTATTTACTAATTTTTAAAATGAAATTTATTGAATTTGATTTTAAAATTTAAAATTTTATGAATTTTATTTATATATTCATAAATTTTTTTATACAGAATATATAGATTAAAAAAACATCGACAGTAAATAATTAAATGACAAAATAAAATTTCCTAGAATTTGCACTCGAATTTCGAGTGCTGGTCTCACCTAGTCTATATTTATATTTAGCTACACAGATATGCATTGTGTAGAACTTTGTGGTCCAGCTATAAAAATAGGAAACCTTCAATATGACCCAAACATAATCTGCGATGAAGTTACCCAATTAGGAGTAGCGCAAGCATCGCATACTAAAAATATACGAGTAAAAATTTTAAATATAACCTTCAGCAAATTACACTGACAACAACAAAATAATTTTTGCATAAATGAACAATATATATATGTGTGTTTATCGACAGCGATAACGAAATATGAATTAAAAGCTGAGTGAATGGAGAAAAAGGATATATATATATATATGAGCAGTTTGGTGGTGTAGTTGCTTGGTTGGCTTGCTGGAATATTGTATAAATAACATTGTACGGCAAAATATCCAACCAAGTTGATTATGATAAAATATAACAAGTGCATTGCAGTGGAAAAAATGTGGTTGGGTATGTAGTTACAGCATGAGTATATGATTGTTTACATTTCGGTTACTGTTAAAATGTTAACCTAACTCATACCCAGACATACACCGTACAAAATATAAGTTTGTGGTGGATTAAAAACATAAAAGCAGTTTAATAGCGGATTAGTTTATATAAAAACAAAATATATGGCAAGTGAGTTGAAAAGTTAAAGCATGTCAAAAAAATATTTTCATACTTTTTGCTAACAGCTTAAATATATTCATTGAAGTTATATATTTTTTTTCTCTTCTTTGAATAAAGTGTTGCTATTTAATGAAGCAGAGAATGCTCTTTATAGGCATAAGCCACATATAATAATGGATTAAATTAAAATACCAAAGTTGAAATGGCAGTCGTCATTTTATAATTGACATTTTTATTCAGAAATTCTTCCAATTCTAGGCTTAAACTGGATCGATCTTGTGACTATTCCTGTGGGCTTTGTCAGTCGAAAAGACCAAAACCATCTTAGGTTAAAATAAAACTAAAAAAAAAACAAAAAATTTCAAATGAAAACCATAAAATTTTTATATTTATTTTAACATATTTGGAAAACATAATTATACCGTTCTTCTTAATTTTGATATCAAGAATAGCAATCACACATAACACACTTCCAGGGTGAGTTTCTATTAAACTGGAAATCGTAACGTTTTTTCTATACCAGTTCAGTTTTAAACATCAACCAATCCTTAATTAAACGAATTTTAAAATACTGGCGGAAAAATTAATTCTTGAAAATAATTGTTTATGTGTACGGGTTTGGGTTACAAAGTAAACTAAAAATATACATATGAGGTAAACAAACGCACACAACATACTCGTATACCACCACTTCAGACTGAGGGATATTAATTGACGTTGGCTTTTTATAAACATTAAATGTAAAAAAAACGATACAAAAAATTTAATAATAAAGCACATCGCTCACTTCAAAGAATTTGCTTTTAACGAATCGTTACTATTTTAATTTTATAATAAACTTGGTAACTATGGATCAGTAAAATGTTATTTATGTGAACAATATACATTTTTAACTATGTATATGCGATTTTCCTTAAAATGTTAACGTTTTCGTTAAGCAATATGTCGTTAAATAAATGAAGATATTAACGATGATAATATTAATGAGAATTTACACAATTTAAATTTTTATAAAAACAACTTATAGGAGATTAATTTTCATGGAAAGTTACTAAATGCATTACATCTTTCATATGTGGCAGAAATGACAGAACGAACGGACCAGTAGTTCTTTTTTTCCTTTGTTCACATTTCGTCCATTGAAGGCTTTGTCGTATTTAATATCAGATAAAAAGGCTTTTAATGTAATCTTTAATGGTATATGAGACAAGAAAGAACTAACTTTCAGTTTTGTGTTAAAACAATAAAATTTTACGAGTCTAATAGGTTAATCCAAGGAGTTCGATCGCGATCGTGATGAGCGACAGACGCACCACGGAGATCAGTATTATTTATCGGTATTCCCAAAAGTTACTACTATTATTGTTCGGTTATTTCAAAGACAGAAACACAAAAAAACAACTAATATAAGAAAAATAAAAAAAAAATAAACATTACAAAGGAATGAGCGAGCAAAATGGTCAGTCCTCCGAAACTAATAATGTAAAAATCAATAACAACAACGATACCGAAAATAAAGGAAAAAGAAAAAAACAAAATATGGATTTGCCTTTGCCTAAGCAATCCAAAAACAATAACAATAAAAACTACTATTCAGTGCTTGACATTGAAAGTGATAATCAATGTGATCAAGAATTATTGAACATATTTGAAAAACATTTAAAAGAAAAAAAAGAGAAATCACACAAATTAAATTCAGCTATTGAAGCTATGGATGAAATGAGTAAACTTAACAAAAACAACTTAACATCTAAACCAATTACTGCAAACACAGTGGTTAACACAGCCAACATTAACCACAAAAAAGTTCCTCCTATCAACACAGTGGATATCGATACAAAAGAACTAATTGAATTCATCAAAAATGGTTTAAAAATTAAAGAATTCAAGATTAAAGAATTTAGAAATAAAAAATCCTTATTTATGAATTCGTTAAACGATTTTTTAAAAGTTAAAACATACCTAGAAAAAACGCAAGCTAGCTTCTTTACATTCACTCCAAAAGGTATAAAAACCAAAACATACCTACTAAAAGGTCTTGATGCAAATACATCGCACGATGATATATTAAAAGAACTAAATGAATTTAATTATGACGACATACATTTCAATAAAGTAAGTCAATTCTCTAAAAGAAATTCAACTTTAAAAGGCTATAGTCTTCCAATGGTTTTGGTTCAAGTAACACCAGAAAGCAACGTAAGTAAACTAAGAAGTATAAAAGCACTATTCTACCGTTGTGTAAAGTGGGAACAAATAAGACGTCCAGAAATTCCTCAATGCAGAAATTGTCAAGGATTCTTCCACAGCGCAGCAAACTGCTTTATGCCAAATAGGTGTGTAAAATGCGACAAAACCCACGAAAAAGGAAACTGCGCTACAAATATAGTTTCACCCGATGAAAAAGAACAAGTAAGAAAATTACAGTCGGTCTAGACCGACTATACGATACCCTATACCATGCGTTTAGAAACCCTATCTCTTAGGCCCAACTAACTGGACATTGAAAATAAGCAAAAACCAAATTTGAGTGGGATTTTTATTAATTTTTTTGGCTGCAGATATGAAAAAGTTCATATCGGATACTATATCTATAAAGGGACTAGGTCCAAAAATGGACCGATCCTGATCATGTTTGGTAAAGTCTCTTGTAAAAATATGTACAAACAAAATTTGAGAAGAATCAGTGCAATATTTTTGTTTTTTAATAGATTTAAGTGAAGATCGGGAAGCAGCTCTATATGGGGTCAAAGGGATCATTTTTGGACTACTCATTAGTGGATGTAATGAATGCATACAAACCCAATTTTAGTAAGATCTATATGACAATTTGGATCTTATGGCAATTTATGTCGATTTCATATGGGTAATTTGTATGGGGGCTAGGTCTGAACATGGACCGATTCTCACCAATTTCAACAGCTTTCATCCCATGGCCGACAAAAGCTTATATACCAAATTTCGTCAAAATATATTCATATTTGCGACCTGCAGTTTGATTACAAGCTTTACATGGACACACAGACGGACGGACGGACGGACATTGTTAAATCAACTCAGAAAGTGATTCTGATTCGATCGGTATAATTAAAGATGGGTCTAGGTCAAATATTTTTGGTTGTTACAAACAGCAGCACAAAGTCATTATACCCAAACCATAGTGGTATAGGGTAAAAAACTGTTCTGTGTCTTATGCAGCAAATATTGCCACCCAGCATCCTACAAAGGATGTGAGAAATATAAGCAACTTCAAGAAAAACTAAAAGCAAAAAAAAATTACAAATAGATTATAAAATTAACAACACAAATAACTCTCCTAATTCCGGAATAACATTTGCCAATATACTAAAAAGCAATTATAATCTAAATGTAGATTCAAACAACTTAAATAATGAAAACAATAATTCCTTTTTCTTAGAATTAAAAAATATGATGCTAAATTTTAATTCTCAACCTGTTAGCCTACAAAAACAATTACAGATCAAAACATATCGTATAGATACGATATTTTCCATGGTAAATGTGTAATGATGGATATTAACCAGACAAGCCTTCTATTAAAAAATCTTACAATATATCGTATTAATGTAAATTCTCTAATATTAATTAGTAGAAGATACGAACTTCAATGCTTTTTAAATAAATATAACCCTGATATTGTTCTTTTGAATGAAAAAAAGCTTAATGCAAAACATAAAATTCAGTTCACTAACTATGATACAATTAGAAAAGATAGGAATGGTGCAAAAAGAGGAGGAGGAACAGCCATATTAATAAAAAAAATATTTAAAATTTAAAGAAATTAGTAATATAAATAATACAATGCAATTTTTAGAGACCTGTATTATTAAGATATCACTATATATTATTTCGGCTTATTACCCATCCGGAAATAATGATTCAGTTTTTATTTCTGAAATACAAAAACTTTTTGAATCAATTAATCTTCAAAATATTAATAATTATTACATTTTAGCTGGAGACTTAAACGCTAAACATACGGACTGGGGAAATGCATTAAACAACCCTAAAGGCAATAACCTAAATAAATGGTTAATAGATAGTGGAATAGAATTCAGATGCAGACTATACGCCTCTACATTACCCTCTTATCCTCGGACAGGATCATATATAGATCTTTGCATCGCAGATTGTAGAATAAATATTTTTACAGAAAAAAATTCTATTAATTGCTTAACAACCTTAGATTATGATAGCGACCACAACGCCATAAAGATAAGTGTTACATTTGATAATGAACAGCAACATTTAACTTTTATAAAAGAAACAATAGAATCAAAACACAATTACAAAAAAACAAATTGGAAAAAGTTTAAAAAGAAGATCGAAAGAAAAGTCGCAAACGCAATTCAAATACCAAACGATAGGAATCTCACAAACAGTGAAATTGATTTGCACTTATCTTCACTAAATGATATAATCATTGAATCCATAGAAGAAACAACACCTAGATATAAGGACTATGATTCATTTTCCAAAATAAATAGTCCCATTATAAAAAAATTGCATTCTGAAAAAAGTAAAATTCTCACAGTTATTAAAAGACATCATCGTTTAGAACATACTTTATCCGAAACTTTACTCAATCTATGCAAGGCAAAATTAAAATTAATTAAGAAACTCATTTATGAGAATATTAAAGTAGCTATGAACAAACACATTCAAGAAAAATTGACTAAAATAGACCCAAAAGATTCTAAAAACATGTTCGGAGAAATCAAAAAAAATTTCAAAATATTTAAACCCTTAGTACTTCATAACATAAAAATCCCGAAAAATTCAGAAATTTTGTTACATAACGTTGGAATAGAAACACAAACATTAGAAAGGGATAACTCTGAAAATTTTATAGTTAGTGACCAAGAACAAATGCTTGATACTATCGGCTCTTATTTGGAATCTATTCACGCAATTAAAGAAGTTAATCCAGAAAACAGAATACATATGCAAGTGTCAAATTCTTTCAATAATTTCTTAGAAACAAAAAACCTTTTCGAAAGACAACAAAATACTATCACAAATTTCAATGACATAAGAAAATCTGATAATATTCAGGATGCACAAACTGAAAATTATTTTATAACAAAGCATGTAATAATTAACATTTTCTCAAATATAAGAGGAAAACTTTCTTCAGGTGTAGACAGTATACCATATATAATTCTAAAAAATTTTCCGGAAATTATAATTTTAGAATATTGCAAATTATTCAATAATGTGTTAAACAATTCGTATTTTCAAAAAAAACTGGAAAATGGCGAAAGTTGTTATATTACCAAAAAAGGATAAAGAAGTAAGTAATCCAAAAAACTTAAGAGCAATAAGCTTACTTCCTAATATAAGTAAAATTTTCGAAATGTGCATTAACAATAATATAAATCAATTTTGCAAAGACAAAAACTTAATAAACGAAAAACAGTTTGGCTTTAAATATAAACACTCAACTGTAAATGCAATACACTTACTAACATCAAGCATCAGTTTTAATTGGAATAAAAAATTGTGTACAGGTGCATGTCTTATCGATATGGAAAAAGCATTTGACAGTATATGGATTCCAGTATTAATATTCAAATTGATCGAGTTAAATTTTCCTATATATCATATTATTTTAATTTATAATATGATCAGTGAGAAAACTTTCAAAATATATCACGGAAAGCACAATAGTACAAAAAAGTTCAAAATAATCAATGGTCTACAACAAGGAACGGTTAACTCTCCCATTCTTTTCAACCTATTTCTTTTGGACCTACTTAACAAAATAGAAAACATTATATCATTCGCTGATGATATTATTGTTTACCACGCTGACGAAACGATTGACAAAATTAACCAAAAATTACAAGAATCATTTAATATAGTAGAAAAATTTACAATTGATTGGAATATGACAATAAATGCACCAAAATGCGAAACAATTCTTTTCAGACCCCCAGTAGGTAAATGTAATAGCAACATAAAGAAAAATTGGAAAGAATTTGGAATTAAATCTATTTTAACCAATACGACAATACCAAGTAAAAATACAATTAAATAATTAGGTATTTACCTAGATAAATTTCTATACTTCAATAACCATGTTAATGAAATTCTGGTTAAGGCCAGAAATGCCTTTTTTGTATACAAAACTTTATTTTATTCAAAACACATTAACACAAGGGTTAAAATTTTAATGTATCAATCGCTGATTGGGCCAATCATTACATATGGTTGCCCTATATGGTTTAATATCTCACCATCATACATGGAAAAAATACGTATCTTTGAAAGGAAATGCTTAAGAGCTTGTACTTCATTATATAGATCTCCACAAAGTTATCTTGTAAAATATATTTCAAATAAAAAATTATATACTGCTTCTTGTGTAATCAGGATAGACAATTTTATAATAAACTTAATAAGAAATTTTATAGTAAGATGTATCTCATGTAAAGAAAATAACTTAATAATGGCAAATTACTACACAAATGAAGAATACATACATATATGAAACGTTGCAAAATGGATTCGTAGCTCCTGAAGCATTTTTATACCTTGATAAGAAAAAGGTAATACAAAATGAAATCGGAATACCTCTATTTTATCATACATACAGACGCGTAAAAGGCGTTAATATTGATGCAACGACAAACAGTACAAATTTAAGACATGATACCAGTATTGGCAATAATGAATTCTGCAATATTCAAAATTGCAAAAGCAAATAATATTGGTGGCTTAATTAACTAATGTTTAAGTTCTTTCTTTTATTAATTTTTTTTACTTTTACCATTTGACTTAAATTTTTAAAATGCCAATATATAAGTAATGTTTTTCCAAAAATTTTTCATTGCAATTAAAAACCATATAAAATTTCTTCATTTGAAATATATAATTTAACCATAAAAAAAAAAAAACGTTATTATATTAATAATACTTGAGATCTCGTTAAGGGATATGGTATATACATATTAAATAAAAACTATATAGTTAACTAGTGTTTATTATAGTTTAAGTTTTCAAAATTGTGTATAAATAAACAAATAAAAAAAAAAATAGGTTAATGCAATTTAGCATACATGTGGTCACCTAAAATGCAAAATAACATATTATCAATAAAATCAAAACAGAGTTTTAAATTGATTATGAACTACTTGATTAGTAGTGTAGTTTTACCTTTAAATTCTTGACGACATTGAAACTTTAAATTCGAATACCAACTAAATATTAAGTTAATTGCTTTTATTTTTTAGCAAGTTGCTTTTATAATTTCTTACTATAAAAATGATGATCATGCCTTCCATAGAACGAAAAAAATGAAATGAAGAAAAAAAAGCCAAAAAACAAATTCAATATCTACAGCTTGGCCTCATAATCGTCGAACCAAAACAAGGAGAAGGAAACTCAAGCGATGCAAATACTGCAAGGAGATTTATTTCCGATCCAGAAACTGCAGCACCTACCACAGTTGTAGATCATGATTTAATAAGACGATTCACAACCATATTATAAGTTCTAACATGCAGCAGAAAGATAAATGCAAAAAAATTTGGAGAGTACGCCAATAAGACAGCTATAACAAAATATACTCTTGGAGATATATGCCATCCACAGTTCATAAAATTTTGTATCATGTGGAATAAATAATTCAAAACAATATGCCACCAATAGGCGGTCTATATGAAGAAGCGCAAGAAAAAAGGAACAAAGACTACAGATTCCTTCGCGAGCGCAACACAAGAAAAATATCCCGCTGTTGCACTAATGAAGACCTTATCACTATTTTATTGTGCACTGCAGATCCATATGTCCAACATTCGACAAAAAAGGGAAAACAACCTCTATTGAGTTAGACGAAGAAACTGAAAATCAAGGCTAATTAGAAGAAATATTTACTAAAATTGTTGGATTGAAAGTAGTTTTTCACTACTTTAACAATTAGTTATACTCTTTTTTATATAGCTAACAATTTTTATTGATATCAAAATTTATTTATTTTATAAATTTACAATTAACATTGATATAGAAATATTTAAAAAAAAAAAACAATAAAAAACTTTTAACTAAAGTGAAAACATACGACTTTTTCATTGAAACTTCTCTATCTCGAACCAATATCAGGTAAATTTTACGTCCGTTGCTTAATAAATAATATTTTAACTCGGGCTCTTGCAAAAAAAGCCAACCTTTGGCCCTTGTGAATATAAGGACTAAAAAGTTTACGGGGGCCAAACTTTGGCATTTTCTGACAAAATTTTCCTTACAAAATTTTTAAAAACTATTATTTATAATATGTACTGCAAAAATAAGACATTATATAAAAAAAAACGTTTTTTAACCTTTTAACACTTCACTGTTGTACTAAAATTCAACTAAAAATTAAAATGTGTTTTAACCCTCCGTAACTGTTTTTTTTTTTATCGGTCGATGTTTACGCTTTATAGCAAAAATTAAATGCTAAAGTCCCACCTTCGAAACAAAAAAAATGGGCTAAGGGCAGCGCTTGGTAAAAGTGGGAAAATGCATTCTAAATTATGGGAAAATGCCTGTTAAGTCTATAGGAAATGCATGCAAAATGGTAAAAATGCATGCCAAAATTGGCAAAATGTTTGCTAAATTTTGGCAAATTTATGGGAAAATGCATGTTCAAAATGAGAATTTTTCTGTTAAGGAAATTGCATGCTGAATTAAGAAAAATGATTTTCAAGGTTGCAAATAAAAAAATATTTCGAAAAAACAAAAACATGCACATGACATGCATTTTTACCATTTAGCTGCAGTTCCTATAGATTTAACAGGCATTTTCCCATAATTTAGCATGCATTTTCCCATTTCTGTACAGCAAAACCTATTCTCTCAAAAAAAAAAAAAAAAAAAAAAAACGAAGATCAGAGTTCCAATCCAATCAAAATTTATGGATTTTTGATCGCCTTCTCGTAAAATGATCCACTGCGCAATATTTTTTTTTTTTTGATTACGAATATCGGGAAGCAGCTTTGTATGGGAGATATGTCTAAAAATTGTCATATAGGGTGTATTTGCGGACTACAGAATGTAATAACCACATAAGATAATTTGGATTTTATGGCAATTAATTTCGATCAAATTTGTTTACTTATTTATTTATTTAAAGTCTATGGAATTACATATATTTACACAGAGTAATGCAATTTAATATATGGGGGGTTCCATCTCAAGTGCACCAACTTTTGAAACCGATGTCTTTCGATCAGGATGAAATTTGCACCAAGGTTAGTCCTTGGTAACTTATTACCTATTGTTCTTAGAAAATTTTCTCCCAAATAGTTTAGATAGCTATTTCTTTAATATTTCGGAAAAAAATACTTAAAAAAAAATTTTTTTTGACCTTTTTTTGCTAAATCACAGCATTTTTTTGCCTTTTTTCAAAAAGGGCATTTTTTTTTCATAAGAAAGCTTAGGATTTTTCCTTTAAGAGCTTTTTGGTTGCTTAGTGGGATGGGAGTTGGATATCTATCAAAATAAATGTTTTGTAACTCAAGACAACGGTTTTTCAATTTTTCACAAACGCACTATTTTGAATTTTTTCCTATTTGGGTGTAAAACCTTACAAATAAAACTTATACTGAGAAACTACACAAAATAACCTTTCCTTTATAACATAACAGAAGATAATGGTTCTCTGTAACCTGAAATAGTTATTTGCAACGTTTCAATCTGAGCACGAGGATGTTAAAATTGGCTTCACGAAATTTACCCAAATGAGGCCAAAACATTGCGTTTTGGCATGAAGCAGCGGAACTCACAGAGTATGCGTTTGCATTTACCATGAAAATGTTAAACTGATGTTGAAGGAAATCAACTTAAAATATTTAACAGATGCTTCGACAGAAGATTTACACGATTACTGCGATTGCCTTAAGTTGACTATGTGTCCTAATGCAACAACTTCTCGCCACTTAGGTGAATGTACCAATTGCCCGAAAACCACATTCATCAAAGAAAATTTAATCAACTCTTTAGATCGATAATATATAGAGGAGGTCAAATTTGATTCTTGGATTCAGATTGACTGATGCACATTTTAAATGTGGATGATTTTGTGGAAGAAATGTGTACAGGATTGCTAAACTTGAGAACCCATGACTCTTTAGTCAAAGAGCAATGGTCATTCTTCAAGGATTTGAAGATACATTTGAAGTCTGGTGAATTCGTTATTTCATATGATATCGCAGAAAACTATAAATATGTTCTTCAGGATGCCATACAAGCATTCCACTTCAATAACGACCAAGCAACTATATTCACAGTAGTTATTTACTACATGAAAGATGAAAAACTGGAACACAAAAGTATGGCAATCATATCCGACGATTTAAAACATGATACCGTTGCAGTTTATGAGTACCAGATGATAATACTAAAATATCTAAAATCTAAATTTACAGTAAAGAAGGTGTACTACGTTTCGGACGGAGCTCGTCAACATTTTACAAACAAAAGTAGCTTGGCAAATATTATGGCCCATGAAAAAGATTTTGGAATGCCAGCTGAGTGGCATTTTCATCCTACTGCTCATGGTAAAGGAGCATGTGATGGTATTGGAGCAAACCTTAAAAGAAATGAAGCGAAGTATAGCCTCCAGTGCTCTCATCAAGATCGCATCTTAGATGCGACTGCTTTATTCCATTGGGCAAAGAGTTATTGTAAAGAAACTAAAATAGTTTTTAGTAGCAAAGAGGATCATCAGGAAACATTGAAAACACTGAAGAGCAGATTCGATGCTGCGGTAACAATCGATGGTACCGCTCAATACCATGCTTTTATACCGCTTGTCGA
The DNA here is from genome assembly GCA_963682025.1 of Cordilura impudica. NCBI lineage: Eukaryota > Metazoa > Arthropoda > Insecta > Diptera > Scathophagidae > Cordilura > Cordilura impudica. The sequence goes on along the minus strand of OY821518.1, from coordinate 259,192,706 downwards.
TGGAAGACTCAAGTTGAAAAAGTTTTCTGCCTCTATTCAATGCGATTTCTTTCCAAAGCCAACAACTAAACCAGCAGCGAAATCAACAGCAGAATCTAGTAACGCCAAGAAAGTATTGACAAAAAACGCAGTAAATAAAGGCGGCAAAAAAGCTGGATGAGATTGGGTATTTAAAAATTTACAAGACTTAAATACTTCATCAGCTACAATAAATTAAGTGTAAAAATAGTTATGATATAAATGGATCTAATGTAATTAAGATTAAATTTTATTAAATTATTTACCTTTTTATTTTTAATATTATTATTATTATGTATTTATTTAATTATTATTACAAATAAATAAAAAATAATAATTTTTCAACATTTCTATAGAAAAAAAGTGATTTTTTTCCTGAGGTTAACATATTCTGGGTATTACAGTATCGAGGGTATCAAATTTTAGTTAGGTATGTTACATACCTTCGGAAAGGTTAATTTGTCAAGTTTCTTAGTATATGTTTTATTTGTAAGGTTTTACACACAAATAGGAAAAAATTCAAAATAGTGCATTTGTGAAAAATTTAAAAACCGTTGTCTTGAGTTACAAAACATTTATTTTGATAGATATCCCACTCCCATCCCACTAAGAGACCAAAAAGATCTTGAGGGAAAAATTCTAAGCTTTCTTAAGAAAAAAAAAATGCCATTTTTGAAAAAAAAGGCAAAAAATGCTTTGATTTAGCAAAAAAAAAAGTCTAAAAAAAATTTTTTTTTTTAAAGTATTTTTTTCCGAAATATCGAAGAAATAGCTATCTAAACTCTTTGGGAGAAAATTTTCTAAGAACAATAGGTAATAAGTTACATGGATGAGAAAAAACACCTGTTTGGCCAAAATGTCAAATTTTGATCCCCTCTAACTCAGAGAGATCTGGACCGATCTTGTTCAAAAATTGTGCTTAAACTACTATCCAATAGGACTAAAGTTGGTGCAAATTTCATCCTGATCGGAAGGCATTGGTTTCAAAAGTTGGTGCGCTTGACATGAAACCCCCATATACATATGTACATACATGAGGGCGGGTCGATTTGTCGGGTGGCAAAAAATCGCTCAAGTGACAAGGAAGATCATACTCTGGGGATCAAAATAAGAAACTTTGCCCAAGGAACCATACCTCTAAAACGAATTCTGATGTCCCGACTTTTGACCTGTCTATCTAACTGTCTGCCATGGCCCATTCCCGCTCATGCAATTGATCTAGAACTTGGCCCATAGTCTTGTTGTGACTACAGATTAATTTTTGGGTAGTCACGCAGAGTCACGCATAATCACGGAGTGATCTAAAAGTTAATTACCGTCATCCGATCGATCTTTTTGAATAACATCACATAGTCAAGGCGTATGACTACTATTTATTAGCAGAGTAGAAGATACGTATACGTATAAGTGTTAATTTTAATATTAATACAAATAATTTAAGACTCAAATAATTGTTTTTTTTTATCTTTTCATTTTTGTTTATTAAAGAGCTGAATGCAGCTTGTTAAGTAATCTTAACAGAAAATTTTCATATATTTCTTAAAGAAAAAAAGCACAAAAGTACCTTTCAGTGCAACGTTAGCAATCAGCTGTTTTCTGTCAATTATTAAGAATTGTGAAATTGAAAACAAATCAATTCTTCGGTTCTGCTTTATTTGGCCTGCTAAACGCTTTTTAAGCTCAGTATCAAAATTACCCATCCGCTTTTTGTTTTTCTTTGCTGAATTTTGTTCGTTTTTTCCATGTTTGCAAAAATAACTTTTAATTTTTTAGCATATTACATTTTGTTTATGCTTACCTCTCCTGTCAAAATTCCGTTCAGAAAGAACAAAAAATTTGATATTCCTGCTCAAAGCCTGGGTTGCCTAACTTAATTTACGTCAAAAAAAAGTAGTAAAAACAATATTACTTTTTTAAAAAGCTGCAGACTATCAACAGAAATTTTTTGTCAGAAAAATTCCTTAAGCATTTCTGAAGCGTTTTTTTTATATGAAGTTTTTGATTCCTTAGCAAGCTGCATACAGGCCTTAAATCAAACATAGTCAGCCAAATTCTAAACAATAAATAGTGATTTTTTTAAATGTTTGTATCGGGAACCCCCCAGGGGGTTCCACGGGGTTTGTCACTGGCATGGGTGGGTCGGCCCTCCAAAGTTAGTGGGGGTCCGTCATACATTTGGACTCGATTGGGGCACTCTAAATGGGTCAAGGTGAGACAGACAGACAGACAGGTCACTTGGACGATTTTTAAATCGATCCGCCCTAACATACATATATAGATATAGATGTTATATATAGATATAACAAATAAAATAATGAAGAATTAAATTTTTAGATATACAATTATTTTATGTTTCAAAGATTCTTTATTTTCGGACATATCGATGTTGTGGTAAATTCCATTAAATTGCTTATACAACCTTCGAAATGGAACAATAATATCATAGTTCAAATGAAAATAATTGGTATTAAATAGCTTCCAGTCTCTTGTAGGTCTCTATGGGATATAAGCTTGTATTCTACTTAACAACCCTTTGGGGTCAATGCCACCATGGAATAAACTGAGCAGAAAAGAACTACTGTTCCGTGTCGGTAACTTGACTAGAACAGGTCTTGATTTAAATGAAGGTAAGGCACGGGAATTCCATCCAAGTCCACTGGAGAGGATAAGAGAAATTATTTATGGACAAATTTAACGAAATTTATATGAATACTGTAACACGGATCCCATATTGTTGAACCATATTAAAGAATTGGACGAACCATGGATATATAGCTGTTTGGTTACATATGGATCAGAAAATCTTTACTCCTTCGCTTCGTTAATCCAAGATCGCCAGAAGCTTTGTTTATTAGCAAAGATATTTACAAAATAAAATAACAAAAATAAAGTAACAAACAACGAAAATTTTACTATGAAAAAAAAAATAATAAATTACCTTTTAATAGGATTTGAGTAGCGATAAGTCTGTGGAATGCATTCCAAAGACGAAATCCAGGAATTATTTACGTTTTGACTGGTAGAATTTTTACTTTTAAAGGCTTGAAATATTGTGTTGAGAGTGGATATTATTCAAAGCCATTTTGAATTTCCTAACCATATTGTAGTGTATCCAAATGTACACTCATTTTAAAATGTATAAAATATCTATAGAACTAAAAATACAAACAATTTCTTTAAGAAATATTCAGGTTTTTATGACGACACTTAAAAATTCACTGTTTTGGGTTTTTCTTGGACAAAAAAGCGAGCTTTGTGTTTTGGTTGCTGAATATAAAAGTTGGGAGTATATTATTTTGATTTAAAAAACAAAATTCGCATAATATTTTATATAGTGTTGAACAAGGTTTTAAGTTTAAAAAAAAAGATGCACGAAATTTAATTTCAGTAATTCAAAGAAACACGATATAAAATAATAGATACTTTTAGGCCCATGTGTTTTAATGCTATCAATGATAGTAGCAATTTGTTAACGATTATCTCACAGCTATTTGAAGGAAGTGCATAAGGAAAAAAAAAATAAAATAAGAAATATAAAAAAAAATCGACACAACATGAATTTTAAAAAGTTACTTATTTTGATCTAGCTGTGGAATTTATTCGTTGTGGTAATAATATTGACTTGCTATTACATTAAAATGAAAAGTTCGCTCTTAAAAAAAAATAAATTAAAAAATGTAAAGCCGCAATTCGAAAGCGGTTTTTGGAAAAATTTTTTAAGAGACAACAAGAATCTTCGCAAAATAGTGATTATTCTTACATTAGTAGCATAAGACGTCAACCTCATAAACATATTTTGAACTTGTTGATGTCGTTAAAGAAATGAGAGAAGATAAATAAAAATTTATACTTACGTATACGTAAAAATACATAGCAGTCACTAAGTCGTTGATCTTATTTCAGTTGGTCTTTTTTACGGAAAACTATTGTTACTTATAACACTTGGGCCAGTTTTTTTTTTTTTTTTCAAAGATATCATTTTTAAATAAAAAACTATTTTGGGTAATATGAACGGGGAGCGTGATCAATTTTGATGAAACTTTAAATATCTATTTGCCAGGAAATGTAAGAAGCGATCCCACTGTGCATCGCACCAACTATTTACCTCACTTTCACACACAATATCTCCAAGTCTTTAAAATATTCAAAAAAAAGTTACTACTACCAATTTACTGCTATTTGAAAAAACGAGGGGCAAATAATCTCCTTACAATCTACATAATTTGTACCTCCACACCAATGTACAAGAGGGTATATATCCATTTGTCAATCCATTTGTAACTCATAGAAATAAATTCCGGAGATCCCTTAAACTATATATATTATTGATCCTTATAAAATGAGAAGGTTATCTAGCGATGTCCGTCTGTCTGTTGAAAACACGCTCATTCATAAAATTATCTATCTACGTAGGCACAGTTATGGTAGTATTACTTGCCATTACCAGCAGCAGGTTGGTGTTGAAAACCGAGCAAACCGGATGTCACTGTGCTGAGATATGGACAAAAATTTGTTTACTCCTCTAGCAGAAACTAAAATACCCAGTTCGTTTGTATAATATTTTAGTGGCTGAACATACTTGTTGTACAGCAACAAACACAGTTACAAAAAATGCCACAAAAAAAAATGATGCTATGTTAGCAATATTGCCACATAGTTTTTTATTGTTATCACGATATTATAAAAAAATCGCCAATATGAAAGAAAAAAGAAAAACGAAAATTGAAAAATGAAAAATTAATAAGGGAAAATTTAAAGTGGAAAACGAAAAATGAAAAATTAAAAACTCAAAAAGAAAAATGTTAAATGGAAAATGGAATATGAAAAATGCAAAATGAAAAATTAAAACTGAAAAATTGAATATTGAAAATTGAAAATAAAAAATGAAAAATGGAAGATGAAAACTGAAAAATGAAAATTGGAAAATGAAAATGAAAATGCAAAACGAAAAACGAAAAATGAAAAATGGAAAATGAAAAAAGAAAGCTAAAAAATGATAAATGAAAATTGCAAAATGAAAAATTAAAAATGAAAAATGAAAACCGAAAAATGAAAATTAAAAATTAAAATTGAAAAATGAAAAATGGAAAATGGAAAATGAAAAACGGAAAATGAAAAATGGAAAATTAAAAACTTAAAATTAAAATTTAGATATTAAAAATAAATAATTAAAAATTACTAGCGAATTCAGATAAAAATATTTTACAATTTTATTTTTTATAGTTTCTTAGTTAATTGTTCTTTATTTAATTTATTTCTTTGTTTTACAAATAGTAAATATTTATTGAATAAAATTTTTTTAATTAATATCTGGAAATTTATAGCCAAGAATCTGTTGATTTGTTTTTTTCTTTTTGAATTATCAAGAATTATCTGAAAACTTTCTAATAGGGATTAAACTTTGGGTTTTATAACGCAGGCTGCGTTATATAATTAATTTCACTAGGGGTTTTCTACTCTAGTAAAAGCAAAATAATGCCATTTTTCAAACAGTAACGAATTCTTTCTATAGAAGACATGCTCATTGTCTTTTTTAACAAAGAATTATAATAGAAACTGGCCAACAAGAAAGGAATTAACTTTAAATTAGTTCGTATTCGAAATTTAAACTTCAGCACCGACAACAGTTTCAAAGTGATACCCAATTTTGGTTGTAATATTGAGTTTAAGATGCAGGTGGAGGGTATCAAAGATTCGGCCCAGCCGAATTTAACACTCTTACTGGTTTTTTCGTGAAACTAGATATAACGCCTTAATTTTCTCAAATTTTCTCATTTTTAAAGTACTTTAACAAGCATCGAAAAATTAAAAATAATAATTATAAAAGAATAAAGTTAATGTTATCACAGCAAAGCAAAGAGAAAAATATCTCTTTTTTACGGATTTATCACGCATAAAATATGTCAATTATGTCCTTTGATAAAATTTAAGTATGGGAAATACCAGATGCCTCATCATCATATGAGTCGTTAAAATATATTATATATGTATATGTATAGGAAATTCCCAAAGATAAGAGAGCATAAAATTTTCAAATGATATCAAAAGTATAAATTGTGATATATCGGGGAAAAAAAATTGTATTTAAAATTGTATAAAGTTAGGGCACAACGGATACAAATATTATAATATATTTTTTATATATAGTGAATATGAGAAAAAAGAATTTACATGAGGAGTTTTCACGCAGGCTTTTGCTACAATTCTCTTTTGAAAATAATACGTAAATCCCCGTGAATTTATATGGTGCATTTTTGGTCGCAACTGCTCTTGACGCTTTTGAACAAATATTTTCTATAAAATTACTTGTCGCTTTGTTGAAACTAAAATAAGAATAAAATAACTTGTGAAGAAAACGAAAGAGTGTAGAAAGAATTGTCAAAAAAAAAAATCTTCAAAAACGGAACACGAGGCTTTTTTCACCCGGCTTGCTTATCTACCCCGTTCGCCAAACACGAAACACCAACCTTTTCATGCAAGGTAGAAATGCGCCGTATAAATGGCCTCAAAATCAATTGATTTGTTCAAGTTAAACTATATGATTTATTTTACTTCATTACCGGACTAGGTCTTAATATGCTTGCATTCTTATGTGTAAAGCTTCCTTAAATCTACTTATTTAACTTGCAAAATACACATATTTCTAATTTCATTGAATTGAGACTCAAAAATATACGTAAGAGCACATATATATTTGTTACCTTTACTCCTGAAAGGATCATAGGCCCATATGATATCAAAAGAACTCAATTCTAAATTTTGCTTGCTCTTTAACATCTAGAAAGTATTTGCTATAGTTTTAAATTTTTACCTACTTTAATTTTCTTACCTATTCTTCTCTGCTAAAAACAAAATTCTTATCAAATAAATAATGAGTTTGTTAAAATATACCAAATAAACAAGTAGAAAAAAAAATGGCAACAAAGTTCATAACAAGATAACAGCAACAATAAAAGGCAAACTAGTGTAAACATATATTTGTTATATATGGTCAAATACCTTCTACAATAACATTCTTCTTTTATTCCCTTCCATCTCTTTTTCATAAACTCAAACGTTTGATTGGATAACGCACACATAAGTAATGCTGACTCAGGAATTGCTGACTTGTTTAACATAAAAACCCACTGAGTGTTATGTCCGGGAACAGTGTCATGAAATTATGGAAACAGAATATGCTAAATTTCGACTATACTTTGTTTTGCGAAAGACAAAAATCAATGGGATATTTCAATAAAAGTGAAAGGTGAACCTCGTAGCTGACGTCGAGTGTAAGTAAATATATACCCTAAGGTCGGTTGCTATAAAGCAAGACTGTTAGTGGATGTGTTCACAATATCCGACAATATGGTATGATTCTTGTAACTAATTATTTTATTGGTTCCACTGTAATATTATAGTTCTTTGTTACATTACTTTTGACCAACCCAGCGAAGCATCACTTTGGTATCAAGCACGAATATATTCCTTCTATGAATTATTTAAGAACGAGACAGGTTTAACGGTAGAAATTGAATTCCATCAGAAAAATAATAAATGAGATTCCTAATTCAAACTACACGAATATTTAAATTAAAACTAAAATAAAAATGTTGCTTATCTGACGAAGAGTAAAAGTACTTTTCAGTAAAAGGAACTTTTTAATTTAGGTTACTGTTTAATATAAGAGACTTTTTAATAAAAAGTAATTATTATTAAAATGTACTTTTTAAGAAAGGGTAGGTTTTAATAAATGATACTTTTAAATGAAAGGTACTTTTATATTATATTAAAGGCACTTAAAGGCACTTATATTAAAGGCACATTCAAATAAATGGTATTTAAAAAAAAAAAGATTTTTAATAAAAGGTAGCTCTTAATAAAAGTTACTTTTAAAATAAAAGGTGCTTTTTAATAAAAGGTACTTTTTTTAAAAAAGGTACTTTTTTAATTAAAGGTACCTTTTTATTGAAAGGTATTTTTTATAAAAGATATTTATACCCTATACCACTATGTGGTTTGGGTATAATGACTTTGTGCTGCTGTTTGTAACTATCAAAAATATTTGACCTAGACCCATCTTTTATTATACCGGTCGTTTTAGCGACGTCCGTCCGTCCGTCCGTCCGTCTGTGTGTCCACGTAAAGACTGTAATCAAACTACAGGTCGCAAATATGAAAGTATTTTGATGGAATTTGGTACGTAGGCTTCTATCGGCCATGGATGAACGCTGTCGAAATTGGTGAAATTCTTTATAAAAGGTACTTTTTTATAAAAGGTACTTTTTTATAAAAGGTACTTCTTATAAAATGAAAACAGTAATTTTTGATAAATTTATGACACTGTAATCTTAAAATTTGTATGTCCTGTTTATGAAACGTGTTTCTAAATAAGGCAGAGAACATGCGTTTATTTCCATATTTAATTTATTAATAGTGAAAATGGGTAGATAAATGAGATGACCAATACTTTGTTGGGATGAAAGGTACTTTTAAATAAAAGGTATATTTTAATAACATGTACTCGTTAATAAAAGGCACTTTTTAATAAAAGGTACTTTTTAACAAAAGACGCGTTTTTGCAAAATGTCCTTTTTAATGAAAGGTTCTATTTAATAAATGGTACTTTTTAATACAAGGTGCATTTTAGTACATGTTATTTTTAATAAAAGGTACTTTTTTAATAAAGGATACCTTTTAATAAAAGGTACTTTTTAATAAAAGAAAATTTTTAATAAAAGAAAATTTTTAATAAAAGAAAATTTTTAATAAAAGGTACTTTTTAATTATCTAAAATTTTTCTTTTGTGACCATTAAACATAGAATTATTGTTGTAAAAAGGATTTTCGTTACGGCCTAGTGATGGTCGAATTTGGTGTAAATAAAAATATCAATTAATTTTAATTTTTCACCCCCCAAGTTTTGCCTTTTTTTCAGACTTCTTCTGGAGTGTATATCTTTACTTTTAATAAAAGGTCCCTTTTAAAAAAGACTATTTAATATAATTCACTTTATAGGTAAAATTATTTTTTAATGAAAGGTCCTTTTTGAAATAAGGTACTTTTTAATAAATGGAACTTTTTAATAATAGGAACTTTTTAATAACAGGTATTTTTCATAAAATGTACCTTTCAATAAAAGGACATTTTAATAAATGGTACTTTTTACAAAACGTATTTTTAATAAAAGGTAATTTTTAATAAAAAGTTATTTTTAATATAAGGACCTTTTAATAATAGGTATTTTTTAATAAAAGAACTTTTTAATAAAAGGTATTTTTTAATAAAAGGTAATTTTTTAATAAAAGGAAGTTTTTAATAAAAGGTACTTTTAAATAAAAGGTACTTTTAAATAAAAGGTACTTTTTAATAAAAGGTTCTTTTTAATAAAAGGTACTTTTTAATAAAAGGAACTTTTTAATAAAAGGTACTTTTTAATAAAATGTACTTTTTAATTAAAGGTACTTTTTAATAAGAGGTATTTGTTAATAAAAGGTAATTATTAATAAAAGGTGTTTTTTAATAAAAGGTACTTTTTAATAAAAGGTACTTTTTAATAAAAGGTAATTTTTAATAAAAGGTACTTTTTAATAAAAGGTACTTTTTAATAAAAGGTACTTTTTAATAAAAGGTACTTTTTAATAAAAGGTACTTTTTAATAAAAGGTACTTTTTAATAAAATGTTCTTTTTAATAAAAGGTACTTTCGATTAATGCGATTTTTTGACGTAATACTTTTTAACAATATAAGGTACTTTTTAATAAAAGGTACTTTTTAATAAAAGGTACTTTTTAATAAAATGCACTTTTTAATAAAAGGTATTTTCGATAAATGCGATTTTTTGACGTATTACTTTTTAACAATATAAGGTACTTTTTTATAAAAGTTACTTTTATTAAAAGGTACTTTTATTAAAAGGTATTTTTATTAAAAGGTACTTTTATTAAAAGGTACTTTTATTAAAAGGTACTTTTATTAAAAGGTACTTTTATTAAAAGGAACTTTTTAATAAAAGGTACTTTTGTAGAGTACTACATTTAAAAAAATAGTTTTTCAAAAAGATGTAAATTTCCAAAAAAATAAGCACTTTTAAATATATGTTACCTTTAAAACAAGTAGGAAATTATAGTCGGTCTAGACCGACTATACGATACCCTATACCATGCTTTAGAGACCCTATCTCTTCGATCCAACTAATTAGATATAGAAAATGACCAGAAACCAAATTTGAGTGACATTGTTACTAATTTTTTTGGCTGCAGATATGAAAAAGTTCATATCGGGTGCTATATTTATATGGGGACTAGGTCGAAATGTGGACCGGTACTGACCATATTTGGTAAAGTCACTTAAAAAAATATATACAAACCAAATTTGAGAAAAATCTGTTCAATATTTTTATTTTTTTGATAGATTTAAGTGAAGATCGGGAAGCAACTCTATATGGGGCCTATGACGAAGATTTGTCCTATAGGGATTATTTTTGGACTACTGATTAGTGGATATAATAAACACATAAAAACCCAATTTGACTGAGATCTATATGATAATTTGTATCTTATGGCAATCTACATATGTCGATTTCATACGGGCCATTTGTATGGGGACTAGGTCTCAACATTGACCGAATTTCACTTATTTCAACAGCGTTCATCCTACGGCCAATAGAAGCTGACGTACCAAATTTCATCAAAATATATTCATATTTACGACCTGTAGTTTTATTACAAACTTTACATGGACATACAGACGGACGGACGGGCATCGCTAAAACGACTCTGTAAGTGATTCTCTGTCGATCGGTATAATAAAAGATAGGTCCAGGTCAAATATTTTTGGTAGTTACAAACAGCAGCACAAAGTCATTATACCCAAACCACATAGTGGTATAGGGTATAAAAATATACTTTTTGAGAAAGGACGTTTTTGAAAAACAGTACTTTTTGTAAAAGTACTTATTATTAAAGTGGTAATTTTTAATAAAATAAATATATTTAAACCACTGTAAACTTATGGATGGTAATTTTGAATAAAAAGTAATTTTTGACAAGAGAAGCTTTTTAATATAGGGTAATTTGTTATAAGAGATACTTTCTAATAGAAAGTAATTTTTAAATAAAATCAACTATTTAATATATTTACTTTTTATTAAAAAGCACATTTTGTAACATTGCAATGTACAATGCATTGTACTAATTTGTGTAAAATCAGAGTTCAGAAAAAAAAACACACACTGAATAAAAAACTCGTACATATATGTAAACAAACATAACTTAGACCAACACACACATATTTTTATTTTCATACCAATTATGTTTGTTTTTAAATTTTCTTCGGTGCCCAACACAACCATGACTGTGTTCGTTTTAATATTTCGTTATCTACACGAACATTTTTGTATCACATACTTTTTGTTTCAATCACACATAAAGCACACATTTCTGAGCGTTGCTTTATTTGAAGTTCATGTTCTGGTACGTGTACTGAAAAAAAACACAGAACATGTACAATAAACAGGTTCGAGTTCAGTTATATTTTAAGTCGTGTTGTGGCTCGTGTAGTGAGAGAAAACAGAACATGTACAATAAACAGGTTCGAGTTCAGTTATATTTTAAACACGACTTAAAATATGAACTCGAACCTGTTTATTGTACATGTTCTGTGTTTTTTTTCAGTACACGTACCAGAACATGAACTTCAAAAAAAACAACACTCAAAAATGTGTGCTTTATGTGTGATTGAAACAAAAAGTATGTGATACAAAAATGTTCGTGTAAATAACGAAATATTAAAACGAACACAGTCACGGTTGTGTTGGGCACCGTAGAAAATTTAGAAACGCACATAATTGATATGAAAATAAAGATATGTGTTGGCTGCTTTTGAACAGGACATTGTGTGTTTCATGTGCGTATTTTCTGAATCTTGTGTAAAATACATTTTATTAAATAATACTTTTTACTCCAAGGTACTTTTTATTAATAAATCATTTATATTACAAGTAATTTTACTAAAATTCCATTTTACTAAAATAGGTGCTTATTTTTAAACTCTTTCTCTTAACTCATACTCTCTGTCTAACTGTCTGTCTGTCTATCTGTCGTGGGTCAGCCCCATTCCTCCTTATCCAATTGATCTGAAACTTTGCAAATAGTCCTGTTGTGACTAAAGGTAAATTTTGGGGTAGCCACGCAAAGTCACGCACAGGCACGCAGTGATCTAAATGTCACTTTCCTCATCCGATCGATCTGAAACTTGGTCGATACACTTGCTGTGAAAAAAGATTAACTTCGACAGAGTCAGGCAGTCACGCACAGTCACGGAGTGATTTAAAACCAATTTCCCCTTATGCGATCGACCTGAAACTTGGTCGATAAAGTTGCTGTGAAAAGAGATTAACTTTGACATAGTCACGCACAGTCACGAACTGATTTAAACCCCATTTCTCCTCATCCGATCGATCTGAAGCTTTGTCAGTAGACTTGTTGTGCCCAAAGATTAATTTTAAAATAGTCATGAAAAGTCACGCACAGTCACGGAGAGATTGAAAACTCATATGCATAAAGAAAGAAAGAGTTTTAATAAAAAAATTTGTTTTTGTGGGTTAGATTATAAATTAAAAATTTTAAGATTACAGTGTCATAAATTTATTAAAAATTACTGTTTTCATAAAAGGTACCTTTAAAAAAGCCTTGTTTAAAAGTACATTTAATTAAAAGGAACTTTTTAAAAAGAGCTCTTTTATAGAAAAGGCTCTATTTTTAAAAATTTAATTTCAAAAAAGGCTTTTTTAAAGGTACCTTTTATGAAAACAGTAATTTTTAATAAATTTATGCCACTGTAATCTTAAAATTTGTATGTCCTGTTTATTGAACGTGTTTCTAAATAAGGCAGAGAACATGAGTTTATTTCCATATTTAATTTATTAATAGTGAAAATGGGTAGATAAATGAGATGACTAATACTTTGTTGGGATAGACTAGTTTTTACTTTTTTCTTATCATTGTATTAAATAAATAGATATTTTCACACTAACATAAAAAGCGCTTTAAAATAGTTCATCTTTTGTTACGTTTTCACATTGTGGCTCAATGTTATAACATTGAGCTGTTAACGAAACAAAGCAAAAAATATACAAGCTAATTTTACTTGCTAAGCAAAAAGATGTCTGCCTCCCATGAAAATTTATTGTATTGTTTGCTGACATAAATACGAACATGTATAAACATGTTCATATTCTTATTTATAACAATTTATACATCTATGAGATTCTTATTTGAGTTTTTTTTAAACAATTTTATCAAAATATGTATCACCAACAAACACAACTAGATAAATATATATGTTTTTGTGTATATGTATATTCATGTTACAATATGTATATATATATATATATATATATATATATATATATTGAAACGTGAAATGACACATATTTAAACAATACATATCATTTTGTAGTTTGTTGTTAAATTATTGAATGTGTGAAACTTTGTGGAATATTTTCATTTATAAGATATATATGTGGGTTATTAGGATGAGTGTTTTTGCCAGTGTGTGTGTGGAAAATGAGTTTCCTTTTTTTCGGTTCTAAATAATAAATTTTTAAATTGATGTCAAAGGAAACCTTTATATGGAGAATAGTCTCATTTACTGGTATATGCTTTGTTAGAGCTTGTTGCTTGTTGATGCGGAAAATTTATATTATATGTTGTTTCTGTCATCATCATTATCAACATTTAGGATGTCGTCTATACCCGATAACAAATATGTTATAAAATATATTTGTATGTGTGTTTTTAGTGAATTCTTATTTTAATTTTTTGTTTATTTTATTGTAGAATAAAATGAATGAAAGATAAAACGTTAAGCGCTGTAGAATTATGTGTATTTATTTAAATAAATTAATCCCTAGGGTTGCATAATTTTTGTTAGGTTTATATCGTAAATTTTGGAATGTGTGTCATTAAATTATCTACACATACATTTGATATATATATATCGTCCCCCCCTGCTCACCCAATTTTTCTCCCTCTCTACTTCCCCTATAAGCAATGTTACCATTTAAAATATTTGCATATTTCTAATCAAACTTAGAAATTTCGTTTTTGGCAAATTGCCCTGGTTTGTTATATTTTGCATGATGTGACGTTAGTTCCATATAAATGCATTTAATTTAAAATTAACCCTCAAATGTTGAGTTACTAAAAAAAAGAGAAAAAGATTAAAACTTTTTGTCAGAAAAACGTAAAACTAAAAAATCGGTATCACGATAACAAACATGTACCCTAATTTCAGCTGTGAAATCGTAACTCAGTTTATTATCTTCTACAGCTTCGATACCCGAATTATCAGGGTTAAGACTATTATTGGCTGCCGCTCAAGCACCATCTTTTAGTAGACTACTGTAAAATTTTTAGCAAGTTCCGTCATTTACTATGCGTTTAACAGCAGTTCGAATCATACAACCTCGTGTTTTTTTTTTAATGGAAAAAAGTGAACTTCGAATGCTCATTAAACGAAAAAAAAACCCGTCTATCAAACCAAGGAAAAGCTTGATAAATACTACGGGGACTCTGCACCATCGATTTCAATGGTAAAAAAGTGGTTTACTGCCTTTCGTTGTGGTCCAACAAATACAAATGACGCTGAACATTCTGGACAGCCCGAAAATGGCGAAAAAATCGACATGGTGTTGGCCAATCGAAGAGTAAAAGTGCGTGAGACTGTTGATTTCAAAGGCAATTCATCTCGCAGTGTGGTTTCGGTTTTAAATGATCAGTTGTGTTTAAGAAAGCTGCCTGCAAGATGGGTGCCGCTCTCAATTGACCATAAGGGTAATCGTGTGCTAACTTCTAAGGATTGTTTGGAGTTGTTTAAACGCAATTTGAATGAGTTTTTGCAGCGTTTTGTAACTGTGGATCAAACACGGATCCATTACAACACTCCGGAGACCAAGCAGCAGTCTAAACAATGGGCTTCTCCGGGTGAATCGGCTCCGAAGAAGGCCAAGGTAACATTTTTTTGGGATGCACGCGATATTATCCACATCGATTACCTTCAAAAGGGAAAAACATTAAACGGCGAATATTATGCCAACTTGTTGGACAGATTTAACTAGATTTAAAAAATAACGACCACATAAGGCCATGAAACAATTCTTTTTCATCCAGATAATGCACGGGTGCACATGTGTGCAGTCTCAGTGGCAAACTTCCATGAATTGGGCTACGACTTTGTACCTCATCCACCATATTATCTGGATTTAGCCCCCAGTGACTATTTCCTATTTCCAAACCTAAAGAAATGGCTCGGTAAAAATAGATTTAGCTCCAACGATGAAATTTTTGATCAAATAAATGCCTATTTTATGGACCTCGAAAAATCCTATTTTTTGGAAGGGATACAAAAATTGGAGAAATGTTGGTCTAAGTGTATTGAGCTAAAAGGAGGTTATGGAAAAAAATTTTTTTTTTTTTGCAAAAAAAAACTGTGTTTCATTCTAAAAGTCGCGGACTTATTTTCTTTTGCTGCAGTAGACCAATGCGACGTTTTATCTAGTTTATTGTCTATAAAATCGAACTCTATAGGAGTGGACGGGATTAATCCTAAGTTTCTCAAGATTCTTTTACCTCAGCTACTTCCAATTATAACTTTTTTCTTTAACAAAATATTAACTACAAGCCACTTCCCATCGAATTGGAAAATAGCTAAAATCATTCCTATACCCAAAGCTGGTTCCGATTATAGACCAATAGCTATTCTTCCATTTCTCTCTAAAGTATTCGAGCGTATTATGCACAAACAAATGACTAGTTTCTTGGATGACAATAACTTGCTAACAGATCGTCAATCTGGGTTCCGGAGGAAACACAGCTGCCTAACAGCCTTAGTTGATGTTACAGAGGAGATTAGGGAGAAACTTGATGATGGCAAGACTACATTTTTAATACTTTTAGATCATTCAAAAGCGTTTGATACCGTGGATCATAACATTCTTTGTTACAAACTTAAAAACTTTTTTAATTTTTCTTCGACCGCTACTCAGTTATTGTCAACATACTTACGTGGCAGGTATCAGTATGTTGAAACTAGAATCCAAAATTCAATGACACTGCCTGTAGCAAGGGGCGTACCTCAGGGGTCCATTGTTGGGCCACTATTATTCTCATTGTACTCAAATGACCTCCCAGGCATTTTAACAAATTGTAATGTAAGAATGTATGCGGATGACGTTCAGCTTTATACCAGCTGTAGTAATGCCCTAATCGACCAGTGTATTATCTCTATTAATCAGCAACTCCATCGTATTTATACATGGGCAACGGCGAATGGATTAGAGATAAATCCGAAAAAATCAAAATGCATTGTAATTCAAAAGCGACTTTCCAAACTAAATATTACACCTAATATAATTATAAATAATCAGAAAATTGAAATCGTTAAATCTGCTAAGAATCTAGGTATTTTTTTTAATGACACTCTTACGTGGTCGAACCATATTAACTATGCCTGTGGTCGTACTTTCTCTATGACTAGAACTCTGTGGCAAACCCAGCATTGTACACCTATGAAAATAAGAATCCTACTTGCCAAAACTTATCTGATGCCTGTTTTACTGTATGGTTGTGAGCTATTTGCGAAATGTGATACAATTAGTAAAAGGAAATTGAACGTTGCATTTAACAACATAATCAGATATGTGTATGGACTTAATAGACGTTCTAGTGTATCTTTGTTTTCATCGCAACTATATGGCGTTTCTTTAGATAATCTTTTAAATATAAGAGTTTTAGTTTTTTTACATAAAATAGTGTATACCCACAAACCGGAACATCTGTACGACAAACTTTATATTTCAGATATAAGCAGGGGAAAAAGAATTAGATCAATTAGATATAAAAGTTTAATATCGGAGTGGCATTTCTACATATTCGCAGTATCTCTCTGGAATTCTATACCCCATAGCTCTCAACTTTTAAGTAACGCACGAAAATTTAAAGAAAATATTTTTAAACTGTTTTCAGCATAACAATTTAAAACATTAAATATTATTTGATATTATAATACATTTGATTAAATTAAATTTCAAATATTTCAACTTTATTCTTTAATTTTAATCTTATTGTTCTTTGCATTTTATATAAAGAAAATTTGTAATTAGTTATTAATTTATTAACGATTTTATAATTTTAAATACAATCAGTTCCATACTGCAAAATAAGACTTTTAGTCTTGTGTATGGAGCAGTTCCAATAAATAAATAAATAAATAAATAAAATAAAATATTGATTCGCTCCCGTATATAAAAAAAAAAAAAAAAAAAAACTAAGCATTTATTGCTGGCATTGACAATTCAACTCTGGATCATTTTCGGTATCATTGCCTGAGAAATCCTCAATGGTTCCTGAAAGTTTAAAGATATATTTTGTATGTACGAATACAAAATTGTCTCAAAAAATCAAATGGAAAGTTGATGATGTTTTGTATAAAGTTTATTTTATAAAATATTTAGAATGAGAATTTTTTTGGTGGTAATTTAAAAATACAAGTTAAAACTACATCATTCAATTCCCAGAAATAGGGTAAGCAAAAAAATAGTTATAATTTGTCTAGGTCGATTTTTCTATACCCAATTCGATTCCCTTTTGGAACAGCTAGAAACTTCGGCATATAGAATGGTTTTAGCATAATTGTAAACTGTACAAAATTCAGAGAAAATCGCCATTGTTTTCCTCTTTGTTTTCTTAGAAGCGGTGGAAATTACGGCCATTCAAATGCAGGCGCTCAAAATGAACCAATAAATGTGTTATGCTGGGCAATCGATCAATTATAATAATTAAAAGTGGTTCTAGACTTCCGTTTACATATTTCACTAGAGCCGTATTTGTAATTTACGTTAATATTTTTTATTAAAGGCAACGCTAAGAAAGGCAAAATTAAAAGCTATGGCAAATTTCACTTGAATATGATTTTCATTATCATTGAGATTTTTTGTTTGTAATTTCAGTTCATATGGAAAGTGGCACGCCCCTTAATCCAACCATAAACAAGTAAGAAAATTATAGTCGGTCTAGACCGACTATACGATACCCTATACCACGCGTTTAGAAACTCTATCTCTTAGGCCCAACTAACTGGACATAGAAAATCAGCAAAAACCAAATTTGAGTGGGATTTTTATTAATTTTTTTGGCTGCAGATATGAAAAAGTTCATATCGGATTATATATCTATATGGGGACCAGGTCCAAAAATGGACCGATCCTGATCATGTTTGGTAAAGTCTCTTTTATTTTGCAAAAATATATACAAACAAAATTTGAGAAGGATCAGTGTAATATTTTTGTTTTTTAAAAGATTTAAGTGAAGATCGGGATGCAGCTCTATATGGGGCCAAAGAGATCATTTTTGGACTACTATTAATGGATGTAATGAACGCATACAAACCCAATTTGAGTAAGATCTATATGACAATTTGGATCTTATGGCAATTTATGTCGATTTCATAGGGGTAATTTGTATGGGGGCTAGGTCTGAACATGGACGGATTCTAACCAATTTCAATAGCGTTCATCAAAATATATTCATATTTGCGACCTGCAGTTTGATTACAAGGTTTACATGGACACACAGACGGACGGACGGACGGACATTGTTAAATCAACTCAGAAAATGATTCTGATTCGATCGGTAAAATTAAAGATGGGTATAGGTCAAATATTTTTGGTTGTTACAAACAGCAGCACAAAGTCATTATACCCAAACCACATAGTGGTGTAGGGTATAAATAGAGTAGGCTGTAGCTCTTTCCAGATAATAGACTAGCTGTATGGAAAATCTCAAGAAAATCGGCTCTACTCTTTTAACTAAAGCTTATACAAACGAATAAATAAACGAACAATCAGGCACACAAAAGATTTTATATTATTTAGAGGTATCTGTATCTTTCTTTAAAGGCTAGGTATAAACACATGGACTAGCTTATCATAGTATGACCACAGGGCGTTCAATGGAATATATTTGACATATGCAGTAGTGTGTAAAACAAAAGCAAGAAGCTGCATACTAAATCTTAAATTAAATAAAAATTAAAAAAATAATAAAAATAAGGCCTTGTTGCTATAGCTTCATAAATTTAGTATGTACATTTATTTATCTAAATCTTAAATAAAATAAAATAAAAATTAAAAAATAATAAAAATAAAAATAACGATAATGTTTTTAATGGTGCGAAAGCATATATTTGAAAAAAAATCATAAATTGACTGCAGAAACCAATTATGCTTTTTAACTAATTTGCGCTGAATTCGAATCTTGCATAAAAATTGGGCTATCGCGTCTTGTTCATTTTTTATCGCAGGCTGGCAATACTGTAAACAGTTAATACTGACGCTAAAATTTCACAATTATTAAACTGACAGAAGCCCACATTCATTCTAAGTCTTCATAATAGTAGAGTTTAAGCATGTCAGGGACATCATGTATTACTGATTCAAGCCATTTTTATCTTTGTGTGTGCTCAATATTTGGTTGGAAAAAAAGGATATGCAATATCAGAATCATTAAAATATGCTTATCAATAATATTAATAGACTAGGCGATTCCTTTTATCGATGTTTTGTTCTACTGTTTTATACCACTTTTGACCAAACTTATATTATTTGAAATCTTTTTCTTTTTAGCTGTGCACCAGATTTACAGATTTTTAATTTTATTTCTTTATTCTGAGTAAATTGCATTTAAAGCTGCTAACATATACATAAAGTTGAACATATGATATGTGTGTGTTTATTAAATTTGTTAATGTGTTTCTTAATGAGTTTGTTTTCTTCATTCGCAATAATAATAAAGCGAAAAAGTGTTGGTGCGTGAATGGGCTACATTATTTTGGTTTTGCTGTCAGAAACTTGGACAAACCGTGGACACCGATAATATTTTGCAATGGTTGCAGAACTGTTTTATACAAGTGGTCAAATGGCAAGAATATATATTTCGCTTTTTCAATTCCAGTACTTTGGAGAGAGTCAAGTAACCACCAAACCGATTGTTATTTCTGTTTAAGGTTGCTGGATTCAATATGAACAAGTAAGAAAATTTTAGTCGGTCTAGACGGAATATACGATACCCTATACCATACGTTTGGAAACCCTATCTCTTAGGCCCAACTAACTGGACATAGAAAATAAGCAAAAACCAAATTTGAGTGGGATTTTTATTAATTTTTTTGGCTGCAGATATGAAAAAGTTCATATCGGATGCTATATCTATATGGGGACTAGGTCCAAAAATGGACCGATCCTGACCATGGTTGGTAACATCTATTGTATTTTGCAAAAACATATACAAACAAAATTTGAGAAGAATCAGTGCAATATTTTTGTTTTTTAATAGATTTAAGTGAATATCGGGAAGCAGCTCTGTATGGGGCCAAAGGGATCATTTTTGGACTACTCATTAATGGATGTAATGAACGCATACAAACCCAATTTGAGTAAGATCTATATGACAATTTGGATCTTATGGCAATTTATGTCGATTTCATAGGGGTAATTTGTATGGGGGCTAGGTCTGAACATGGACCGAATTTCACCTATTTCAATAGCTTTCATCCCATGGCTGATAAAAGCTTATATACCAAATTCCATCGAAATATGTTCATATTTGCGACCTGCAGTTTGATTACAAAGTTTACATGGACACACAGACGGACGGACGGACGGACGGACGGACATTGTTAAATCAACTCAAAAAGTGATTCTGATTCGATCGGTATAATTAGAGATGGGTCTGGGTCAAATATTTTTGGTTGTTACAAACAGCAGCACAAAGTCATTATACCCAAACCACATAGTGGTATAGGGTATAAAAATCGAAAATATGTTACTTACGCGAATGCCCCATTGGTTTCCAAACCAGTTTAAAGTCAAATTGTCCACGACCAGTTATTCTCAGTGCTACCAGCAGTGAGTCCGAAATATTTTTCACCAGCAGTGGTACTTTGTATGAGGCTGATGGTGAACGCCATTTAGTGACTCAAGCTGAGCTGAATGATCTTATTCAGGATTTACATTTAACGAAGCAAGACTAAGAATTACTAGCTTCTCGAATGCAGCAGTAGAAACATCTTGCAGTTGAGACAAAAATAACAACCTATAGAGATAGATGCTTGGAATTGGCTACATGTTTTGAAAAGAAACACTCCATTCTATGCTGTACTGATCTTGATGGTTTATTTCAAAAAATTAACTAGCCATATGACAAAACTGAATGGAGATTATTTATTGATGGCACTAAGTACAGTCTAAAGGCTCTTCTTTTGCAAAGTGGTAATGAAAAGCCATCCATACCAATTGCTCATGCCATTAATACAAAGGAAAATTACGAATCAATGACTGATATTATTCAAATACATCGGACATAAATGGGAGATCTGTGGGGATCTTAAAGTGTGTTATTGAAATTTCTTTGTATATATAGTATAAACCATCGTAAGTAACTGTAAATTAACCTGTTTCAGGTCATTGGAGGTTTCACAAAACATTGTTGTTTCCTTTGTCCTTTGACGACAGTCGCACTATATGTCATCATTACGTCAGAACATAGTGGCAAAAAAGAACTGAGTATTCACCAGGAAAACAAAACATTTCAAATAAACCATTAATTGATCCAAATGACGTTCTTCTTCCGCCGCTGCACATAAAATTGGGCCTTGTTAAGAACTTTGTCAAGGCTCTGGACAAAGATGGTGCAGCTTCTAAATATTCGTACGCTAAAATCAATGATGGCATATTTGTTGAACCTCAGATCAGGAATGATGACAATTTTTCACAATGTTTACTGAGATAGAATATGCAGCTTGGAAGTGTTTAAAGAGCATCGTGGGCACTTTTCTTGGAAACCATAAGAGTGAAATCTACAGATATATTGTTGCTGAACTATTGAAAAATGATCACGAATTAGGTGCATGCATGTCATTCAAAATGCATTTTCTTCATTTGCATTTAGATTTTTTCCACAAAACCTAGGTGTGGTGAGCGACGACCAAGGGGAGCGTGCTCACCAGGATTTCATGTAAATTGAAAGAAATTATTAAATATTTTGCGGCAAAAGCATGCTGCACGCGAATACATGAAACCGATCCAACAAAACACAAACGACGTTGAAATAGCGCCATTCAGTTTTGAAAATTCATTGATTTTTAAATAAACTATTAATTTTTTATGTAAAAAACATATAAAAACATTTTTTTTTATCTCGAAAAGCTGAAGATTTTGTGTTTTTTCATTAGATCCAAAAATTTTTATTATAAAATTTTATGATTTTATAAATTTTATAATTTTATTATTATTTTTTAATGTTTCTACTCTGCAGGAAGCCCATGAGAAAAACGTGGATTTTCCGAATTAATTCCGGCTAAACTTAACTATTGGCCTTGATATTAGACTATTATTTTTCAATTTTTTATTTGAGTGATTTTTGGTTTTGGCAATTTTTGAGTTAGCCGATTTTTGATGTTGACGATTTTTGTTTTTATTGTTTTTAACGATTTTCGGTTTTGGCGATTTTTGATCTTGATGATTTTGAATTTGGCGATTCCGCCCATATTTTTCATGACTACGTACATCTATAATATAAATAGGCTAGGCGATTTCTGGTGGCCTATGTAACTTTGTCAGTTTTGAACCGATTTTGAGTAAACATTTCTCCTTTGAAAGGTATTTATTTTTAGCTGTCTACCAGATTTACAGATTTAACATCTGATACATTTTCTTTTTGAGTAAAATTCACTTAAAGTTGCTACATAAAATTGTACAATGCCATGTGTGTGTTTATTAAAATTGTTGTGTTGAATTGAAAAATAATTTTGAACATAAGCCAATAACGATAATAACGAAATGAAACTTTATCTATTACTAGCTGCTTTTACCCGGTCTTGCCCGGGATAAAAAGGCCTTTGACTTGAAAAATGGTTCACTATGCTTACCACGCGCTGAGTACTTAGCCCCAATGAACAAATTCCCCTATAAAATGAACTTTCTCTCCAAAAATTTCAATTCAAAATTTTTTGATTTAGAAATTTTTTTAAGATGCTGAAGCAAAAATGCTTCAAAAATAAGTTGCGAAACCGCTTTAAGTCTTTTTTTTAAGTTTATTTATTAACATCAAATATAACGGAATCGTTTGCAAATTAAAGGAATCAGAACTTTTAAAAATTGAATTACTTCAGTAAATAAGTGATCATCATTGAGCAGAGACGTAAAATTCAAGTTTCAGAAATGAAAAACTAATGCGACATTTAATATTGTGTCGCAAGGTTTCTTTACGCAACTGCTTATAGTATATGTGTGGCCTATTTTGATCAACAAGTAATTATTCCACATACGTAGATAAAATTTATCATACGACATTTCACTAAGCTGTGTTCCGAGAGCGAGTCGCGTCCGCTTCCACGCGTTTGGCAGCCACACCCGTGCTGCCGCGCAGCTGTTGTCAACTTATTTCAATCGCCAAAATATATTTTTCAGATCATTTCGATATTTTAGCTGAGCTGTGTTCCGGGAGCGCGTCGCGTCCGCATCCGTCGCGTCCGCGCGCCGCTTCCTCGCAGCTACTACCCGTGCTGCCGCTTTGTTCTCGTTAACTGATTTTAATCCCTAAAACGTATTTTTTAGAGCATTGCGATATTTTAGCTGAGCTGTGTTCCGAGAGCGCGTCACGTCCGCGCGCCGATTCCGCGCGTTTGGCAACCACACTTGTGCTGCCGCGCAGCTGTTGCCAACTTATTTTAATTGTATTCCCCGTGCGCGTAGCTTCCGCGCAACGAAATGATGCTATTGATGGATAATTGTTTTTCCAGATTTTTGGAAGCTAAAAATGAATATATACATAATAATTCAACTATTACTACATTTAGTGCAATTAGAAAGTCCAATCAATTAAACGAAGATTTTTTTACCTCAAAAGACACAATCACATACATTTTCAGACACTTAAGATAAAAATTATCATCAGGTATTGCTAACATTCCTAATATCATGTTGAGAAACATGCCAGAAGAAATCGTTCTTGAATCTTGCACCTTATTTAACAATATGCTTAACAACGCATATTTCCCTCATAACTGGAAAACTGCTAAAATTTGCGTGCAATTAGCTTACTTCCAAATATAAGTAAAGTTTTTGAAGTTTGTATCAACAACAACTTAACCGAATTCTGTAAAAAAAGTAACTTAATAAATGATAATCAATTTGGGTTCAAATATAAACACTCAACAGTTCAGGCAATACATTTACTGGTTTCAAACATCTTTTGGAATCTTAACAAATCATTTTGCATAGGCGCTTGCTTAATAGACTTTGAAAAAGCATTCGATAGTATTTGGATCCCAGGTCTGGTTTACAAACTATTCAAATACAAATTTCCTTTACACCTCATTATTCTTATACACAATATGTTAAATAACAAACCGTTTTTAGTCTGTGATAACAGCAAAGTCAGTACAAAAAAAATCGTTATTGCTAATGGTTTACAACAAGTTACTATAAACTCACCGATTCTTTTTAATCTATTCATTTATGATCTATTAAAAGAAATTGATAATATTATCGGATTTGCTGATGATATTATTATTTATCATGCGGATAACAAAATTGAAAAAATAAATGAAAAATTACAATACTATTTTAATATAGTAGAAAAATATGCCTCTGATTGGCAAATGAAAATTAACATAAATAAATGTGAAACAATACTTTTTCGCCCGTTGGAAAATGTAACAGTAACATTAAAAAGAATTGGAAAGCCTTTGGAATCAAATCCAATAACAATATAAATATCCCAAACAAACCAGTTGTCAAATATTTAAGTATTCACATAGATAAATTTCTATATTTCAATGATCCCATTAATTTTCAACTTTTAAAAGCGAGAAAGGCATTTTTCATTTATAGAAAATTATTCTATTCAAAATACATCAAGTCAAGGGTTAAAGTAATTATGTATCAATCTCTAATACGACCAATTCTAACATATGGTTGTCAAATATGGTTCAATATTTCACCATCTTATATGGAAAAAATTAGAATTTTTGAAAGAAAATGTCTGAGAGGATGTATGTAGATGTAGATCCGCAAACAGTAGCTATATATCAAATAAAAGACTATACAATGAAGCAAAAATCAGTAGAATCGATAATTTCATTATTCATCTAATAAGAAATCATATTACAAAAAGCCTTGAATGTTATGAAAATAATTTAATTATGGCAACTTATTATGTTAATCATGAATATATATGTAGAACATTACAAAATGGATACGTACCACCTGAGGCCTTTTTATACCTGGATAGTAATGGTTTTATACAAAACGAGACTCACATTCCTATATTTTCCCACATATATAGACGAGCCAATATTAAAGCTATATTTAGCAAGGAACTGACAATAGACATTCGCAGGTTCGACACTAGCGTTTATTCAGGAGATAAAAATATGATTTCAAACAAAAATATTAAAAAATATTGGTGGCTCTCTGATTAATTGTCATATTCTTTCTTTTATATCTTGACTATAACTTTTATATTTTGTAATATAAAAGTAAATTTTTTTTTTAATTTGTTCTTTACATTAACTTATAAATAAATACATATATTTTGTATAAAAACATCTACCAAATATTATCAAAAAAAATAATGTAATGCATATTATATAAAACTTACTTGAGAGCCCGTTTAAGGGACAGTGTATGAAAAATAAGTTATATATACCACTATTTGTTTATTTATAGTTTATTGTATGAATTTTGTTTAAATAAACGTTAAAAAAAATATGCTATTGAAAAGAATACTCATTTTAAATGCATTTATTGTGTGACATATATTGAGAGCAGTATGCAAATGTTCACTAAAATAAATACTTAACAAAATTCATTAAATAACAAGTAAGAAAATTATAGTCGGTCTAGACCGACTATACGATACCCTATACCATGCGTTTAGAGACCCTATCTCTCAGGCCCAACTTACTGGATATAGAAAATAAGCATAAACCAAATTTGAGTGGGAATCTTATTAATTTTTTCGGCTGCAGATATGAAAAAGTTTATATCGGATGCTATATCTATATGGGGACTAGGCCCAAAAATGGACCGATCCAGACCATGTTTGGTAAAGGCTCTTGTATTTTGTAAAAATATATACAAACAAAATTTGAGAAGAATCAGTGCAATATTTTTGTTTGTTGATAGATTTAAGTGAATATCGGGAAGCAGCTCTATATGGGGCCTATGACTAAGAGTTGTCCAATAGGGATCATTTTTGGACTACTGATTAATGGATGTAATATATACATACGAACCCAATTTGACTAAGATTTGTACGATAATTTGGATCGTATGGCAATATATGTTGATTTCATAGGGGTCATTTGTATGGGGGCTAGGTCTGAACATGGACCGATTCTCACCAATTTCAATAGCGTTCATCCTATGGCTGATGAAAGCTTATATACCAAATTTCATATTCATATTTGCGACCTGCAGTTTGATTACAAGCTTTACATGGACACACAGACGGACGGACGGACGGACATCGTTAAATCGAATCAGATGGTGATTCTGATTCAATCGGTATAATTAAAGATGGGTGTAGGTCAAATATTTTTGGTTGTTACAAACAGCAGCACAAAGTCATTATACCCAAACCACATAGTGGTATAGGGTATAAAAATATGTAAAAATTTAAAAATGAATTTGGGGGGTAAGTTCATTTTTTATTTCGATAAAAAAAAATGTGGAATTTGTTCATTTTTTTTGGGTACCTTTTTTAAGTTTGGGGAATTTGTTCACCGTGTAGTTATTTCCGTGTAAACCAAATTTCAGAGAAATCCGTTGAAGAGTACAATTTTTTTTTTTTTTTATTTATTAATCAACACTCAGGGGATGCCCCTACAGATGCAGTGCATTGTGTTGATCTCAGGAAAATAGGTTAAGGAGGAAAGAGGGAGTAGTGTGTTAATTTTTTTTTTTTGCAGCGACAGACCAAAGCCTCTGGTGGGAATCGAACCCACGACTCCCGCATGATAGGCGAGCTCGCTACCTACTCACCTACTGGGGCGCTTAAATTTGTATAGAGAAGAAATATACTACATAACAAAATATGAATTTTATATTAAAATCGGGCGTAAAAGTAGGCGTGGTCGGTAAAGAGCATATGGCGACCTTCCCTGGAATATGTACAACATTTCGGAGAAAGCCATTGAAAAATAAAAGTTTGTATAGCAATCAAATAAAGCAACAAATAAAAAGAAAAAAAATAAGTTTTATATACATAGAAGTGGGCACAAAGTAGGCGTGACCTGTAAGAAGCATATGCTGCCCTTCCCTGTAGTATAGAGATCGTGTGATCAAATTTTTGACATCCCTTGAAAAATAAAAATTTCTATAGTGAACAAATATACCAAAAAACAGAAAATGAATAGTATACAAAAAGTGAGCGCAGAAGTAGGCGTGGCCAGTTAGAATCATTTGGCGACCTTTCCTGGAGTACGGAGATCGTGTGTACCAACTTTCAGAGAAATCCGTTGAAAAATTAAAAATTTGTATAGCGAACAAATATACCAAAAAGCAGAAAATGAATTGTATATAAAAAGTGGGCGTAAAAGTATGCGTGGTCGATAAAGAGTACACAGTGACCTTAGCTGGGGTACAGGGATCTTGTGTACCGAATTTTAGAGAAATCTGTTAACAAATCAAAATTTGTGTAGTGAAAAAATATGAACAAAACAAAAAATGAATTTTACATAAAAAGTGGGCGTAAAAGTAATCGTGGCCGGTCAGAGGTATATGGCGACCTTTCCTGGGGTATAGCGATCGTGTGTCCAAAATTTCAGGAAAATCCGTTGAAAAATAAAAATTTGTATAGCGGTCAAATAAACAAACAAACAAACAAACAAACAAACAGAAAATGAAATGTATATAAATATATAGATAATCATTGCATATCACACGCCCTGTGTTGATTTGCGAATTGCTTACAATTAGCATACCTTTAGATTGGTAGTTCGAATACCTTTAGGATGTGTGTTCAACAAATATTTGTAATGAAATAAATTTAACGAATTAAGTAGATAAAAAAAACACTGAAATAAATAAATTGAATGAAAATATAAAAATCTACTTGTCAAATCTTTTTGTATAGGAAATCCGATGGTCATATTAGTATCTGATGAACACGTTCAAGGTGTCGGGGCTTTCTCTTTTATACTACTCTATTTGTAAAATTCACAAGCAGAATGTGAGGCTGATTTTCCAAAAATTTTGGAACCTAAAATCAAGCTATACGGCTTCCAAAAAAATAGTAAAATGAAACACACAAAAATTAAGCTTTTTAAACAGAATTCAAGGTAATTTCGAAATAATACCCTTTATTTTTTCTTACAAAATACTTTCAATTTAACACAAAAACGATCCTTATAGTTAAACTAGTTGATTGTGTGGCGCCTAGGCGCCCGTTTAAAAATTATGAATAAAACAGTTTAAATTTAAATACACGAAAAAATTTATAGTAAATTATATTTCTTTTAATATAGTAGTAAATTGAAAATTATATTGTTACATATGCACATGTGAAAAAAGATTGTGTCTGTAGAAATTATATACATAAGTATCAAAACAGATAAGAAATATTTGGCAAAAAAGTTTTTCAATTTAGAATCTCTTGAAAAACTATATTTCGTGTGAAATATCGTTGGTCATTTAATAGTTTTCCTTGCTGTGGTTTCGATTGAATACGTATCTTAACTTGGCTTGCAACTTTTGATCGTGACAAAGCCACATAGTTGGCCGTGTGAAAATATCATGGTCTCCAAATTAATGCCAACGTAATCAAATGACTGGCCTTGAGCCTTGTTTATGGTAATTGCGTATGCAGGAATTACTGGAAACTGGCGGCGTTTTAATATGAAAGGTAATGTGGTGTCGGTTGGGGCGAGATCAGTCCTAGGAATTTGAACCGTATCACTTTGGTCAGCGTTACAGAATTTATCAGTCACTGAGTCAGGGATCAGCGTAAATATATTTAAGATATTACCCGGCCTTCACACGTTAAATTTTTGGCTTTCAGGTTTTAATGCACTCACACTTTTTTACTCTTTTTTACGAAACAATCATACGTTTCAATTCTCTCTTTCAATTTTTCAATGGGACAGTTGCTTAACAATCTTTTGACTTTTGGATGTGTGATAATTTTGACTTGAACATGGGAAGGCCGGGTAAAATGAGGAGATTGGAGATTCCCAAAATTATTAAAATTTAATACAATGGAGTTCGCTTATAACGAACCCTGGTTGTAATAAATTTTTGTTTATAGAGAAGAATTTCTTCGGTCCCAAGAGATTTAATCACATTTTTCATACAAATTGCTTCTCTTATAGCGAACAGTGATTATATCAAACTTTTGACTTTAGCAAAAAAACTTTTTTTCCATTTCAGAATTTTCATATAATTTATATATTTAAAAAAAATTAATTTCAATTTAATTTAATTTTATTTTCATTTAATTTTAATACAAAATAAAAACTTCGATTTTCAAATGAAGTTTTGTAAAAGGTCCTTTTATGAATATTTTCGTAAAAGTTTGCCAGTAGCCAACCTTTGCTTTGTACTTTCTGCTTCTATACATAAGGAGTTTTTCATATTATATGATTTTAAAAAAATATTTTATTTTGATAGAAACTCGGTAATTTTAGTCTTATTAAGACAAACAATTAATATGTATCTTTTTAGTAATTTAATTTATGTTTTATAACTTTATAAAATGCCCCAAAATAAATGAACTTATTCAACTAAAAAAACTTTTTAAACCTCTCGGACAAATCAAAAAAATACTACGGTTATAACGAACTTAGTCTATAAGGAACTAATTTGGCCGGTCCCGCCGAATTCGTTATAACCGAACTCCATTTTATTGTAGAAAAATAGAATAGCATAGAAAAAAGAAACGTTTTAGAGCAAGGTTCCTAAAAGTTTCTTAGGAGGGGGGGTAAGGTTTTAAACGTTAAAAAAGATCGTATTTTCATAATTATTTTTTGAAGATAGGAATAATGTTGGATTATTTGTTTCATATATACGTTATAGCATTATATTTGAAGAATCTTTGAAAAAAATTTCAATTAAAAATTTTAATAAATAAGTCTGTGACAGCGAATTTCTGGAGGTGTTGTTGTTTTGCGGTGCACATCATAACTCGTTACCGGATCATGTGAAATAAAAAAATCGAAACGCGTGGAATTAAATTAATTAAGGAATTAAAAAAACCCTTCGTGGTTACCTGATGATTTATGTGTCGATATAGTGTCTAAAATTGCAAAATAAGCGGTCAAGTAGATTTTGTTTAACTTAAAAAACAAAATTATTATTCCAAATCGCCTTTAATTTTTCTATGATAATTTCAATAAATTATTCAAATTAAAATCTTAAATATACCTATTTACGTAATTTATGTTTGTCTAAATTTTTTGAAAGCAAATTATGCAAAAATTAATATTATGAGTGAAAAAAAATTATTTTCCCACCTCTCTTCTGAAATTACAATGTAATTTAATTAAACAAAGTCAGAATAATTTAAATTTAAACTTAATATTGTACTATTTTTTCAAGTGCTTTTCAATACAGAGCTTTAAACGAAATCATACGTTGGACAACAACAAAATCCATATTGAAGATCTCTTTTTTCTCAAATATTTATCAGAAAAAGCATACTCTTTGGTAAGTGCTGGCCATCAGAGAACCTGAGCGAAAGCACTCCTAACAATTCAAAACAATTTTGAGATGAAAAACAAAACAGACAAACGGTAAAGTTTAGTTTGATAAAAAAAAAGTATGTATGCATATGTTTAAAATTTCCTTCATTACTTTTTTTTGCAGAATTTTTTCATTGACCAACAAAGGGAATTTAAAGAAGAATTTGAATAGATATTAGTTTTTTGATGCATTTTTTGCGTTCATCTTATTCCATATGTAACACGAAATCTGCATATGTAGTGCTATTGTCGTTGGCAGTGCTGCTAATTTTGACAACTTATTTTAATTTCGACGATTTTTCAATTTGTTAAAATGATTTGTTAAATTTGTCAAAATGATGATTGAAGATTTTAAATTTTCAGTAGTATAAAAATTGGGATTTCAAGGGTTAACAATTAATGGGTTGTTTATCGAAAATTGATAGTTTTTGTTCAGTGTAAATGTAAATTACAAAATATACATATATAGATTTAATTCTGGGTCAAGTCGTTTCAAAACGGAAACACCTTGAATAGCATCTCCATTTAAGATTTAAGTTTTAATTACGGCGATACTTTAAACCTATATTATATGTTTCAGCTATAGATACATATCAATAAAATTATTTAGTTGATTGCTGTGTTTAATTTTTTTCGTTGAAATTTCATCACTAATACATTTTTATATATAGAAATAACCAATACTGTAATAATATTCGTAATATGAATGATATAAATAAATTTTATTGTTTCCTTTTGTAATATTTCTTCGAGTTTTATAAGCGGTAAAATTTTCTTGACAATTTCTTGTTTTAAATTGACAATTTTGGCGATTTAGTTTCCAAGATTGTAGATTTTCAGAAGATTTTATTAGCAGCACTGGTCGGTAACAAAGAAGAGAGAAAATTGTGTGTGGGTTTATATAAAATGAGAAAGATTACATTTTGTTTGTGTATTTTGCATAGCTTTGTAGGGAGTGGTATGTGTGTGTATTATTTCAGCGTTACAGAATCAGTCAGTCAGTCAGTGAGTCAGGGATCAGCGTAAATATATATAAGATAGTTAGACAACGATTAAAAACGAATACAATGTCGCGGTTAAAAAAAAGTAGATTTAACAACAAAATGACAGGAAAATGTCATACAAAAAAGAGACTTGAATACCTATGGAACACTCTGATGTCAACATCCATACCAGTCGGACACCTGTTAAATACAGTGGGGCCTCTCAAACGTTAACGTAAACACCATTTATATGATATAATATATTTATTTTAATTTCGACTAATCACATAAATAACTTATGGGCTTACAAGGTTCTAACTATTACAGTATTCCAGATTTATAACGTTTAATATTTACATTGGTCCGGTCCCACCCATTTTTTGTTCGGCTACTCACAACCTCTGACAAATATGCAAAGCTGTTTCTACCTATATAATAGCAATCGAGATATGTGATATTGAGTAATTATTTTATATAAGAACTGCTATGCCCATCCATCCGATCCCGCCCATTTTCGGCATGGCTACGAACTTTAATAATAAGTGAACTTACACAAATATGCAAAGCTGTACGGATTGCATATTCTACACATTACACTTTTTATATATTAGAGATGTTGTCAAGAAACCGCTATATTTAGAAATATAGAAGTTTAGAATTTGATGTTTTCAAGTTATTGCTTTCTTATATTATTAGGGTGCAGTCAAAACTCACAGTGTACCTGTAAACGAGCTACAGTTTTATTCACGGATTGATCAACTTACAGTCCAAAGCGGTGAAAGCCTAAATTCAACTCCCAAGGAAGTGAAATAATTGTTTGTCCAGCTTTTTAGCTACTGGAGTTAATGCTTTTCTCAGGAAATTATGAATTTCAATAGAATTAAAGATCTTTTAAAAAATAGAGAGATCTGGGAGTCATATGATTCCACATTAGGGTGGTCCTTAAAAATGAAAATGCGATTTTGGGAATAGGCGGGGTCCAGTTTGTTACCTTTCAACATGAAACTAATAAATGTGAAGTTTGGAGACAAGAAAAGTCGCGCCGAAATTCGATTAAAAAATTTCACGTGTGTTTATATATGGAAAATATGAGTTTTTTGAGATTTTACGAATATTTTGTTTTACAATTTAATTTTTCCGACAACTTGTTGCAAGAATCGGGATCAGTATTAAATTATGTTTTCAGAAAGCTATAAAAATTAAAAATCGAATAAAAATTCGCTAAGAAATAGCAAATGCCCCAGACCACTTTTGTGCCAAAAAAAAACTACGTCATGAAATTTGATAGCATTTTTTTTAACTTTGATAAATTGATTAAAGCCATAATTTTTATTTATCTGTATACTTATGAGTAACCAGATATGAAGTATTGTTTTATTACCACGTTAGTAACCTATTGCGCATTGACACCGAAAATGGGAAATTTTTTTGATAAAATTTTAAAAAATCCTTTTAAAAAATTTCTTAAACAAAATTTAAAAAAAAGGACTTAGCACTTTAAAGTTTTATTAAATACATACTATTGATTAACTGTGTGAATTTCTAAGTAAATCCCTGAGCCGGCATTTTTTTGACAAGGATTTTATTTTTGCGGATTTCGAAAAAAATGGGATTTTTGTAAAGTATTCTGTAAATGTACTCTTTCTAAATACTTTTTATTATCAATTATTCAGTTTTCTACTTTGAAATGGTTTATTTATTCTTAATAGCTTAGGGTTTCGGAAAAACATAATATGACCCCATTAACCCTTTCATAACTGGGGTCACATATGACCCCAATATAATGAAAGACAATTTATTCAAAAAATACCAATAATTTGCAAATACTGTTGAGTTTTTAAAAGCGCAACTTTAAATATTATAACAAAATATGTAGAGCTTCCGTTCCTAAAATTTAGGATAAATCCGAGAACGTTAACCCATTATTTGCCAAGGCCAGCTTTTGTTTTTAAGATATTTTCAAATAAGGATGACCGAAAACGAGTTTTTCTATTAAACTAGATGAAACCACTATTCAGAATTTAAGAAAATTAACTCGTTTAATTTTTAGTTATTTAACCCTTCAGTGCTCCTGGGACCAAAATAAATTTTCGTAAAATCTAAAAAAAGTCATATTTTCCCCACATAAACACACTTGAAATTTTCAATCGATTTCCGGCGCGACTTTTCGTTATCCGATTGCCCCAAGCTTAACATTTATTAGTTTTGATATTGAAAGGTTTCAAACTGGACGCCGCAGTTTGAAAAATGTCCGTATAACTTAGCACCACTCTTTCCACATGCAGGGTAAAATATGCCGTTATGTTGGTTGTCTTCAATGACATGATCTAGGCCATTTCATAAGTGCGTTAGCAAATTTGGAAGACCATATTAAACCATCTAATAGAAAGAGATTTTGAAAAATAATAGGTCGTGCCAAACCATTAATATTTTGCTATTAGTTTCTTCTTGGTGTAAGTTATGCAAATAGTTTCTTAAAATAGAATATGATGCGAATTATACCAACTGTTACCTTTTCCTTCAAAACTGCATTTCACTTAAAGATCGATATTTAAAAAAAATATATCACTTTTTTTTAAAAAATAAACTTTATTGAAAAATAAAATATTCCTAAAAATGATCCTCTTCGTAAAAAATTACCTTGCTTAAGAGGACAACTTTTCTTAAATAGCAATTTTTAAAATGCTACGTTTCGTCAAAGAGGTAAATTTTTTTCAAAAATAATACTTTTTAAATAACTTCTTTATCAATTTAAGTACTCAGTACTCCAACTATTTATGAGCAGAATGAAACCAGTGGTCTTGACACCTTCAACATGAAGCCTTGATTAATCCCAAAAATTGACAAGGTTAGAATAAAGAGTGTGGCTTCTGGCATGTAGAGGAAATATCTCTAACAGGAGTATTACGATAGACAGAACTTTGCGGCTTTGTGTTAATCAATAAATAATTAATGAATAAGAATTCGAGAAAATATTAAATATCATACTTCTGAAGTACTATAATATCGAAAGACTTGAAAATTTGTGAAATTCCATAATAGTAGTATATAAAATATGTAGGGGGACGTTTTTGAGTTTATATGATATTAGTGTTGATATTTATTTTATCTATTGTCATTGTTTTTTTTCCAAAAATTTCATTTGATTTTCTATGGGTTTGGTTTTTGTTATTGTTGGTATGTATGTTAAGCTGGTTGTTAACAGTTGTCTAAATTGACTTTTGCCTTTTTATTGTATGGCTGTCAATTTTGTAACATATTGACAATTGCTTTTACGTACAAGGTATATTTAGAGCACATAGATATATATTGTATATTTATTTTTATGTGCAATTGTATTTATATATCGATATCTATAATTTGAAAACAATTATTACAAACTATATAATAACATCACATATTTATACACAAAAATATTGTGGGTGTGTATAAAAAGTATATATGTAGTATTTATAGTATATATATAAATATATTTATCACCATTGAAAATAAAGTTTGCAAAGCAGTTTAATTTGATAATTGTACGTTAATAAAAAAATGTATATTTATTGGTCATTTAAAACTTTTAATTCTTTTTTTTTTAAACATATTTATTGTAACTATTTCATTTTGAGGAAGAAACAAATCAACAGTCTTAATTATTATTATATGACATTTTGCTAAAAAGTTATTAGAAAAAAATTTCGCAGCATTTTCGATTTATAAGGAAGTGGTTTTAAGAAACTAAGGAGTGAGATCGAAGGAACCTTAACACATGTGAATCCTCTTTACACATACTTCTAATTTTTTTCTTTTCTTGTTAGTTTGAATAAAATGAGTGACGAATTTAAAGTAGGAGCGAAAATCTATATATATATATATATATATATATATATCTTATATATATTTACGCTGATCCCTGACTCACTGACTGACTGACTGATTCTGTAACGCTGAAATAATACACACACATAGCACTCCCTACAAAGTTATGTGAAATACTCAAACAAAATTTAATCTTTCTCATTTTAGACAAACACACACACAATTTTCTCTCTTCTTTGTGCTCAGTGTTGCTAATAAAATCTTCTGAAAATCTACAATTTTGGAAACTAAATCGCCAAAATTGTCATTTTTAAAACAAGAAATTGTCAAGAAAATTTTGCCGCTTATAAAACTCGAAAAAATATTCATTCATATTACGAATATTATTACAGCATTGGTTATTTCTATATATAAAAATGTATTAGTGGTGAAATTTCAACGAAAAACATTTAACACAGCAATCAACTAAATAATTTTATTGATATGTATCTATAGCTGAAACATATAATATAGGTTTAAAGTATCGCCGTAATTAAAACTTAAATGGAGATGTTATTCAAGGTATTTCCGTTTTGAAACGACTTGACCCAGAATTAAATCTATACATATTTTGTAATTTACATATACATTGAACTAAAACTATCAATTTTCGATTTACAACCCATTAATTGTTAACCCTTGAAATATCAATTTTTATACTACTGAAAATTTAAAATCTTCAATCATCATTTTAACAAATTTAAAAATCGTCAAAATTAAAATAAGTTGTCAAAATTAGCAGCACTGCTAACGACAATAGCACTACATATGCAGATTTCGTGTTACATATGGAATAAGATGAACGCAAAAAATGCATCAAAGAACTAACATCTATTCAAATTCTTCTTTAAATTCCCTTTGTTGGTCAATGAAAATATTCTGCAAAAAAAAAGTAATTAAGGAAATTTTAAACATTTTTATTTTTCTCATTTAACGTCGTCCGATATGCATACATACTTTTTTATCAAACTAAACTTTACCTTTTGTCTGTTTTGTTTTTCATCTCAAAATTGTTTTGAATTGTTAGGAGTGCTTTCGCTCAGGTTCTCTGATTGCCAGCACTTACCAAAGAGTATGCTTTTTTTGATAAATATTTGAGAAGAAAGAGATCTTCAATGTGGATTTTGTTGTTGTCCAACCTATGATTTCGTTTAAAGCTCTGTATTAAAAAGCACTTGAAAAAATAGTGCAATATTAAGTTTAAAATTTAAATTATTCTGACTTTGCTTAATTAAATTACATTGTAATTTCAGAAGAGAGGTGGGAAAATAATTTTTTTCACTCATAAATTTAATTTTTTAATAATTTGCTTTCAAAAAATTTAGACAAACATAAATTACGTAAATTGGTATATTTAAGATTTTAATTTGAATAATTCATGGAAGAATTAAAGGCGAATGGGAACAATAAGTTTTTTTTTTTAAGTAAAACTAATACGCCCTTATTTTCTATTTTTTTTTTTTTTTTTTTTGGATTTATAGATAACTTTGCAAAAAATGTAGTTCTCTTTTTTAAGTTTACATGTATGATGAAATATGAAATATTTTTTTCTCTTCTGTGTAGATGTATTGGTGTTTGCACTTCCTTAAGGGGTGGTAGGTTTAAAACCTTTTTTTTGCATTTCTATTTCTGAATGCACAACATATCGAGAGTGTTGCGTCAAAATTTTTAGCAAATCAGAGCAAAACTTTAGAAGATACAGCGTTTCCAGCGACCGGTCTCATACGGTATATAGTATATAAATCATAGTATATAAATTCGAAGTCCGCCAACATCATAACTCAAAATCTACTTGACC
Organism: Cordilura impudica; assembly: GCA_963682025.1. Classification (NCBI taxonomy): domain Eukaryota; kingdom Metazoa; phylum Arthropoda; class Insecta; order Diptera; family Scathophagidae; genus Cordilura; species Cordilura impudica. The sequence continues at coordinate 259,155,285 of OY821518.1, read as the reverse complement.
GATTCTTTTGCAATTTTAGACACTATATCGACACATAAATCATCAGGTAACCACGAAGGGTTTTTTTAATTCCATTTTCTTCCCCATTTTTTAACAACAAATTCCCGAAATTGTATAGCAAAAATCGTTTTCCACTTCAAAATGCTGCAAAAAAAAATTGTAAAAAACTCTTCGTCACTACCACAGGAAACATGTCACCTTTGAAACGCATTCCGATTTTTTTATTTCACATGATCCGGTAATGTTATGATGTTCACCGCAAAACAACAACGCCTCCGGTGATTCGCTGTCACGGACTTATTTATTAAAATTTTTAACAGAAATTTTTTTCAAAGATTCTTCAAATATAATGCTATAACGTATATATGAAATAAATAATCCAGCATTATTATTATCTTCAAAAAAAGAATTATGAAAATACGACTTTTTTTAACTTTTAAAACCTTATCCCCCTTAAGAAACTATTAGGAACCTTGCTCTAAAACGTTTTTTTTTTCTTTGCTATTCTATTTTTCTACAATAAAATCGAGTTAGGTTATAGCAAACTCGGCGGGACCGGCCAAATTAGTTCCTTATAGACTAAGTTCGTTATAACCGTAGTATTTTTTTTTTTTTTTTTTTGATTTGTCCGAAAGGTTTAAGAAGTTTTTTTAGTTGAATAAGTTCATTTATTTTGGGGCATTTTAAAAAGTTATAAAACATAAATTAAATTACTAAAAAGATACATATTAATTGTTTGTCTTAATAAGACTAAAATTACCGAGTTTCTATCAAAATAAAATATTTTTTTTAAATCATATAATCTGAAAAACTCCTTATGTATAGAAGCAGAAAGTACAAAGCAAAGGTTTGCTACTGGCAAACTTTTACGAAAATATAGGACCTGTAAAAGACCTTTTACAAATCTTCATTTGAAAATCGAAGTTTTTGTTTGTATTAAAATTAAATGAAAATAAAATTAAATTAAATTGAAATTAATTTTTTTTAATATATAAAATATACGAAAGTTCTGAAATGGAAAAAAAAAAATGTTTGTTAAAGTCAAATTTGTATGAAAAATGTGATTTAAAACTCTTGGGACCGAAGAAATTCTTCGCTATAAACAAAAATTTATTACAACCAGGGTTCGTTATAAGCGAACTCCTTTGTATTAAATTTTAATAATTTTGGGAATCTCCAATTTCCTCACTTTACCCGGCGTTCCCACGATCAAGTCAAATTGATCACACATACAATAGTCTGACTGACTGAGAGACTGACTGATTCTGTAACGCTGACCAAAATGATACGGTTCTAATTCCTAGGATTGATCTCGCCCCAACCGACATCACATTACCTTTCATATTAACACGCCGCCAGTTTCCAGTAATTCCTGCATACGCAATTACCATAAACAAGGCCCAAGGCCAGTCATTTGATTACGTTGGCATTAATTTAGAGACCGCGGTATTTTCACACGGCCAGCTGTATGTGGCTTTGTCACGATCAAAAGTTGCAAGCCAAGTTAAGATACGCATTCAGTCGAACCGACAGCAAGGAAAACTATTAAATGACCAACGATATTTCACACGAAATGTAGTTTTTCAAGAGATTCTAAATTGAAAAACTTTTTTGCCAAATATTTCTTATCTGTTTTGATACTTATGTATATAATTTCTACAGACACAATCTTTTCTCACATGTACATATGTAACAATATAATTTTCAATTTACTACTATATTAAAAGAAATATAATTTATTATAAATTTTTCGTGTATTTAAATTTAAACTGTTTTATTCATAATTTTTAAACGGGCGCCTAGGCGCCACACAATCAACTAGTATATATATATGGGGGGTTTCATGTCAAGTACATTTGAAACCGATGTCTTCCGATCGGGATGAAATTTGCACCAAGGGTAGTCCTATTGGATAGTAGTTTAGACGCACTTTTTCAACAAAATCGGTGAAGATCTCTCTGAGTTAGAGGGGATCAAAATTTGACATTTTGTCCAAACAGGAGTTTTTTCACTTTCATGCAACTTATTACATATTGTTCTTAGAAAATTTTCTCCCAAATAGTTTAGATAGCTATTTCTTCAATATTTCGGAAAAAAAATACTTAAAAAAAAAAAATTTTTGTAGACTTTTTTTGCTAAATCAAAGAAAGCATTTTTTGCCTTTTTTTCAAAAAGGGCATTTTTTTTATTTTTTTTTTTTTTCAAAAGAAAGCTTAGGATTTTTCCTTTAAGAGCTTTTTGGTCGCCTAGTGGGATGGGAGTGCGATATCTATCGAAATAAATGTTTTGTAACTCAAGACAACGGTTTTTCAATTTTTCACAAATGCACTATTTTGAATTTTTTCCTATTTGTGTGTAAAACCTTACAAATAAAACTTATACTGAGAAACTAGACAAATTAACCTTTCCGAAGGTATGTAACATACCTTTATAACATAACAGAAGATAAAGGTTATCTGTAACCTGAAAGAGTTATTTGCAATATTTCAATCTGAACACGAGGATGTTAAAATTGGCTTCACGAAATTTACCCAAATGAGGCCAAAACATTGCGTTTTGGCAGGAAGCAGCGGAACTCACACAGTATGCGTTTGCATTTACCATGAAAATGGTAAACTGATGATGAAGGAAATCAACTTATTTCAACAGATGATTTGGCAGAAGATTTACACGATTACCGCGATTGCCTTAAATTGACTATGTGTCCTAACACAACAACTTCTTGCCACTTAGGTGAATGTACCAATTGCCCGAAAACCACATTCATCAAAGAAAATTTAATCCATTCTTTAGATCGAGAATATATATAGCAGGTCAAATTTGATTCTTGGATTCAGATTGAAAGATGCACATTGAAAACAATCATTTTAAATGTGGATGATTTTGTGGAAGAAATTTATACAGGATTGCTAAACTTGAGAACCCATGACTTTTTAGTCAAAGAGCAATGGTCATTCTTCAAGGATTTGAAGATACATTTGAAGTCTGGTGAATTCGTTATTTCATATGATTTCGCAGAAAACTATAAATTTGTTATTCAGGATGCCATACAAGCATTCCACTTCAATAACGACCAATCAACTATATTCACAGTAGTTATTTACTACATGAAAGATGAAAAACTGGAACACTAAAGTATGGCAATCATATCCGACGATTTAAAACATGATACCGTTGCAGTTTATGAGTACCAGAAGAGAATACTAAAATATCTAAAATCTAAATTTACAGTAAAGAAGGTATACGTTTCGGACGGAGCTTGTCAACATTTTAAAAACAAAAGTAGCTTCGCAAATTTTATGGCTCAAGAAAAAGATTTTGGAATGCCAGCTGAGTGGCATTTTCATCCTACTGCTCATGGTAAAGGAGCATGTGATGGTATTGGAGCAAATCTTAAAAAAAATGCAGCGAAGTATAGGCTCCAGTGCTCTCATCAAGATCGCATCTTAGATGCGACTGCTTTATTCCATTGGGCAAAGAGTCATTGTAAAGAAACTAAAATAGTTTTTAGTAGCAAAGAGGATCATCAGGAAACATTGGAAACACTGAAGAGCAGATTCGATGCTGCGGTAACAATCGATGGCACCGCCCAATACCATGCTTTTAACCGCTTGTCGATGGCAGACTCAAGTTGAAAAAGTTTTCTGCCTCTATTCAATACGATTTCTTTCCAAAGCCAACAAATAAACCAGCAGCGAAATCAACAGCAGAACCTAGTAACGCCAAGAAAGGATTGAGAAAAAAAACGCAGTAAATAAAGGCGACAAAAAAGCTGGATCAGACTGGGTATTTAAAAATTTACAAGACTTAAATACTTCATCAGGTACAATAAATTAAGTATAAAAATAGTTATGATATAAATGGATCTAATGTAATTAAGATTAAATTTTATTAAATTATTTATCTTTTTATTGTTAATATTAGTATTATTATTATATATTAATTTAATTATTATTAAAAGCAAATAAAATATAATAATTTTTCAACATTTCTATAGAAAAAAAGTAATTTTTTTCCTAATGGGTATGACAGTAACGAGGGTATGAGATTTTAGTTGGGTATGTCACATACCTTCTGCAAGTTTAATTTGTCTAGTTTCTCAGTATAAGTTTTATTTGTAAGGTTTTACACACAAATAGGAAAAAATTCAAAATAGTGCATTTGTGAAAAATTGAAAAACCGTTGTCTTGAGTTACAAAACATTTATTTTGATAGATATCCCACTTCCATCCCACTAAGCGACAAAAAGGCTCTTAAAGGAAAAATCCTAAGCTTTCTTAAGAAAAAAAAAAATGCCCTTTTTGAAAAAAAGGCAAAAAATGCTTTGATTTAGCAAAAAAAAGTCTACAAAAAAATTTTTTTTTTTAAGTATTTTTTTCCGAAATATTGAAGAAATAGATAACTATTTGGGAGAAAATTTTCTAAGAACAATAGGTAATAAGTTGCATGGATGAGAAAAACACCTGTTTGGCCAAAATGTCAAATTTTGATCCCCTCTAGCTCAGGGAGATCTTGACCGATCTTGTTGAAAAATTGCGTCTAAACTGCTATCCAAAAGGACTAACCTTGCTGCAAATCCCGATCGGAAGACATCGGTTTCAAAAGTTGGTGCACTTGACATGAAACCCCCCATATATATATAAAAGCGAAAGTATATATGTATGCTTGTTTGTTTTTACTTTATAGGAGCCTAAACTATTCAAGCGATCTACTTGAATTTTTACAGAATCTTACTGTGTATCTAGAGGGACCTATAGGCTATATTTTTATTTTTTATATATTTAGTGGACATTGTACCTCCTAAACAAAGTGTATTTTTAATATCATATATACTAACCCTCCTGCAGTCCTAGGGTCAAAATGGCCAACTTTGTTTTTTTTTATGCCAAATATTTCCTTTCAATGATAATATATCGAGCTGAAACTTTAATTTATGCACAAATGCGGCTGGTATTATGATTCTACATGAAAAAAATAAAAGCATTGTTTTTTGGTTTCCCTCCACATGGCAGTATATAATTTTTTACATTTGGGTCAATTTGAACCGAACGGATTTATGACAGTTTAAGTTATATTTAATAATTTTCCGCTTTTAATACGTAGGCAAATTAACCAATTTCCGAAGGTATGTAACATACCTTCATAACATAACAGAAGAGAATGGTTCTCTGTAACCTGAAAGAGTTATTTGCAATATTTCAATCTGAACACGAGGATGTTAAAATTGGCTTCACGAAATTTACCCAAATGAGGCCAAAACATTGCGTTTTGGCAGGCAGCAGCGGAACTCACACAGTATGCGTTTGCATTTACCATGAAAATGGTAAACTGATGTTGAAGGAAATAAACTTAAAGTATTTAACAGATGATTTGGCAGAAGATTTACACGATTACCGCGATTGCCTTAAATTGACTATGTGTCCTAATGCAACAACTCCTTGCCACTTAGGTGAATGTACCAATTGCCCGAAAACCACATTCTTCAAAGAAAATTTAATCAACTCTTTAAATCGAGAATATATCGAGAGGTCAAATTTGATTCTTGGATTCAGACTGACAGATGCACATTGAAACCAATCATTTTAAATGTGGATGATTTTGTGGAAAATATGTGTACAGGATTGCTAAACTTGAGAACCCATGACTTTTTAGTCAAAGATCAATGGTCATTCTTCAAGGATTTGAAGATACATTTGAAGGCTGGTGAATTCGTTATTTCATATGACTTCGAAGAAAACTAAAAATATGTTCTTCAGGATGCCATACAAGCATTCCACTTCAATAACGACCAAGCAACTATATTCAGAGTAGTTATTTACTACATGAAAGATGAAAAACTGGAACACAAAAGTATGGCAATCATATCCGATGAGTTAAAACATGCTACCATTGCAGTTTATGAGTACCAGAAGATAATACTAAAATATCTAAAATCTAAATTTACAGTAAACAAGGTATACTACGTTTCGGACGGAGCTTGTCAACATTTTAAAAACAGAAGTAGCTTCGCAAATTTTATGGCTCATGAAAAAGATTTTGGAATGCCAGCTGAGTAGCATTTTCATCCTACTGCTCATGGTAAAGGAGCATGCGATGGTATTGGAGCAAATCTTAAAAGAAATGCAGCGAAGTATAGGCTCCAGTGCTCTCATCAAGATCGCATCTTAGATGCGACTGCTTTATTCCATTGGGCAAAGAATTATTGTAAAGAAACTAAAATAGTTTTTAGTAGTAAAGAGGATCATCAGGAAACATTGGAAACACTGAAGAGCAGATTCGATGCTGCGGTAACAATCGATGGCACCGCCCAATACCATGCTTTTATACCGCTTGTCGATGGCAGACTCAAGTAGAAAAAGTTTTCTGCCTCTATTCAATACGATTTCTTTCCAAAGCCAACAAATAAACCAGCAGCGAAATCAACAGCGAACCTAGTAACGCCAAGAAAGGATTGAGAAAAAAACGCAGTAAATAAAGGCGACAAAAAGGCTGGATGGGACTGGGTATTTAAAAATTTACAAGACTTAAGTACTTCATCAGCTACAATAAATTAAGTATAAAAATAGTTATGATATAAATGGATCTAATGTAATTAAGATTAAATTTTATTAAATTATTTATCTTTTTATTGTTAATATTAGTATTATTATTATATATTAATTTAATTATTATTAAAAGCAAATAAAAAATAATAATTTTTCAACATTTCTATAGAAAAAAAGTAATTTTTTTCCTGATGGGTATGACAGTAACGTGGGTATGAGATTTTAGTTGGGTATGTCACATACTTTCTGAAAGTTTAATTTGTCTAGTTTCTCAGTATAAATTTTATTTGTAAGGTTTTACACACAAATAGGAAAAAATTCAAAATAGTGCATTTGTGAAAAATTGGTAAACCGTTGTCTTGAGTTACAAAACATTTGTTTTGATAACGGGTGATTTTTTAAGAGCTTGATAACTTTTTTTTAAAAAAAAACGCATAAAATTTGCAAAATCTCATCGGTTCTTTATTTGAAACGTTAGATTGGTCCATGACATTTACTTTTTGAAGATAATTTCATTTAAATGTTGACCGCGGCTGCGTCTTAGGTGGTCCATTCGGAAAGTCCAATTTTGGGCAACTTTTTCGAGCATTTCGGCCGGAATAGCCCGAATTTCTTCGGAAATGTTGTCTTCCAAAGCTGGAATAGTTGCTGGCTTATTTCTGTAGACTTTAGACTTGACGTAGCCCCACAAAAAATAGTCTAAAGGCGTCAAATCGCATGATCTTGGTGGCCAACTTACCGGTCCATTTCTTGAGATGAATTGTTCTCCGAAGTTTTCGCTCAAAATGGCCATAGAATCGCGAGCTGTGTGGCATGTAGCGCCATCTTGTTGAAACCACATGTCAACCAAGTTCAGTTCTTCCATTTTTGGCAACAAAAAGTTTGTTAGCATCGAACGATAGCGATCGCCATTTACCGTAACGTTGCGTCCAACAGCATCTTTGAAAAAATACGGTCCAATGATTCCACCAGCGTACAAACCACACCAAACAGTGCATTTTTCGGGATGCATGGGCAGTTCTTGAACGGCTTCTGGTTGCTCTTCACTCCAAATACGGCAATTTTGCTTATTTACGAAGGCATTCAACCAGAAATGAGCCTCATCGCTGAACAAAATTTGTCGATAAAAAAGCGGATTTTCTGCCAACTTTTCTAGGGCCCATTCACTGAAAATTAGACGTTGTGGCAGATCGTTCGGCTTCAGTTCTTGCACGAGCTGTATTTTATACGGTTTTACACCAAGATCTTTGCGTAAAATCTTCCATGTGGTCGAATAACACAAACCCAATTGCTGCGAACGGCGACGAATCGACATTTCACGGTCTTCAGCAACACTCTCAGAAACAGACGCAATATTCTCTTCTGTACGCACTGTACGCATTCGTGTGGTTGGTTTAATGTCCAATAAAGTAAACTGAGTGCGAAACTTGGTCACAATCGCATTAATTGTTTGCTCACTTGGTCGATTATGTAGACCATAAATCGGACGTAAAGCGCGAAACACATTTCGAACCGAACACTGATTTTGGTAATAAAATTCAATGATTTGCAAGCGTTGCTCGTTAGTAAGTCTATTCATGATGAAATGTCAAAGCATACTGAGCATCTTTCTCTTTGACACCATGTCTGAAATCCCACGTGATCTGTCAAATACTAATGCATGAAAATCCTAACCTCAAAAAAATCACCCGTTAGATATCCCACTCCCATCCCACTAAGCGAACAAAAAGCTCTTAAAGGAAAAATCCTAAGCTTTCTTAAGAAAAAAAAATGCCCTTTTTGAAAAAAAGGCAAAAAATGCTTTGATTTAGCAAAAAAAGTCTACAAAAAATTTTTTTTTTAAGTATTTTTCCCGAAATATTGAGGAAATAGCTATCTAAACTATTTGGGAGAAAATTTTCAAAGAACAATAGGTAATAAGTTGCATGGATGAGAAAAACGCCTGTTTGGCCAAAATGTCAAATTTTGATCCCCTCTAACTCAGAGAGATCTTGACCGATCTTGTTGAAAAATTGTGTCTAAACTACTATCCAATAGGACTAAACTTGCTGCAAATTTCATCACGATCGGAAGATATCGGTTTCAAAAGTTTGTGCACTTGTATGCTTGTTTGTTTTTACTTTATAGGAGCCTAAACTATTCAAGCGATCTTCTTGAGTTTTTACAGAATCTTACTGTGTATCTAGAGGGACCTATAGGCTATATTTTTATTTTTTATATATTTAGTGGACATTGTACCTCCTAAACAAAGTGTATTTTTAATATCATATATACTAACCCTCCTGCAGTCCTAGGGTCAAAATGGCCAACTTTGTTTTTTTTTATGCCAAATATTTCCTTTCAATGATAATATATCGAGCTGAAACTTTAATTTATGCACAAATGCGGCAGGTATTATGATTCTACATGAAAAAAATAAAATCATTGTTTTTTGGTTTCCCTCCACATGGCAGTATATAATTTTTTACATTTGGGTCAATTTGAACCGAACGGATTTATGACAGTTTAAGTTAGATTTATTAATTTTCCGTTTTGTATACGTGGGCAAATTAACTAATTTCTTTTATTTGCTGGTAGAAATGTTTTATATTTCGTTTGTGTGTCATGTTGATATGGTAACGTGATTTGGCAACATTTTAACTTTTCTGTTAGCGTGTTCACTCGAACTATAGTTCGGTGATTCCCCGTTTGACACAAGTGCATTAATCTTTTTTTTTTTTTCTTTAAGTGACAGAAAGTCAAGAAGTTCAGAGTCCCAAAATATTTATTTACTGCTGTTATTACACAGTTGATGATTTTACATAATGGAACAAAGAATGAAAGTATGGTAAAAAGTTTGATTCAGTGTAATTGATTGTGGTTTTATGATAGATTCTAAATGGTCTTGATCTTTAACAAATAACACCGGCCTACAAATTAAAAAAAAAAAGGGAATTGACTGCAGTGTGCAGAGGGTTTATATAAGTTTGTCATTCCGTTTGTAAAAATTAGAAAAAAAATTCTGGACCCCATAAAATTATATATTTGTGATCCTTATAACAAGCGGAGTCGATATAGCGATGTCCGTCTGTCCGTCTGTGGAAATCACGATGACAACTTCAATCGGGCAGCAGCTAGGGTACTCGTTTGCATAAGAAATGATTCATTTACTTTCTGAGAAGTTTGCTGTTTAAAATCGTTAAAATCGGTTGAACAGGGCCCGAAATCTGAATGAAGAACTAAAAAAAGTCTTGAAAAATATGATTTTCTATGTTGTTCTTGTCACGATCAAGCAGGCTTGCTTGATAAAATGAGTGCTGGCGGATGGTGGTAGGTTCACAAGAGCTTCAGTATATCCTATCAGGATTCAATATTAATTTGGTGCTAATATTACATGTTGCAAATATAAAGATAATGTGCTGAAATTTGGAACTTGACCCAAAGACGAACCCTACATAGATTTGTTGCAATCGGTCCATGTTTGCAACTAGTCCCCACACAAATTTTCTTTAAAAATTGGTTTTAGTGCCACTGAATTTAGCAGATGTTATTCTATTGCGATGAAATTTTAATCATAACGGTTTATTAGGTCAGTGATGAGACCTACAAAAAATATTTGAAATTGGTCTACGTTTGGACGTAGTCCCCGCACAAATTTTCTTCAAAATTTGGTTAAAATGCCATAAAAGATGACAAATTTGCCAATTTCTGTATTATATTTAAAAAATTTACAAAAATAGTGCAAAAACACTATAAACCTTAATGAAATTGGACCACTTTTGGATCTATTTTCCCGATTTTTTTATAAAGGAAAACACCCAAAGTTCACAAAATTCCAAATTCCACATTGAAATTTTGTAAATTAACACTCAAAAGACTTGTAATTTCAGAATACATATTGTTTAAATCCGAAAGTCTAGAAAAAAATACCACTCCAATATAACATGTTAAATTAATATTAAATTTTTTATTAAATCGTTGAAATATTTTTAATATTTATGTATTAATGATATAGATATTAAGTTATTTAGTATATTTTTTTTAAACTAGTATAATTTTTTTTATTAGTTAATTCTCTTTAAAGTAGTCATTAACATTGGGAGCGATATCTAACAGACTTAACATATCGGAGCTACAATTATGTTCTTCCAAATCCTTTCGATATCTTACATGTCTTCGTGATGAAATTAGTGGGTCTGAAAAGGCCGCCAATATATTGAAAAGGTCCTCATTATTCGTTGTTTCAAATTTCGTTGTTTTAAATTTCTAAGTGCAAATTTCTCATTATGTTAAATTCATAAATTTTGTATTATTTTTTATTTTTTTTTATTTTTGAGTGTAAATTTTTTATTATATTGAATTCATCTACAAAATTTGAACACTGAAAATTTTGGGCCGCTTAAAAATAATTCAGGTAACGCAAGCGAATTTTTTTTGTATTGAGTTCATTAATAAATTTGCAGTTTTTATTATTGCCAATACGCAAAAATTACAAAAAACACTTCGCCCTATCGAAATCAAAATTAAATATGAAAAAAATTAAAATTTATGTTTTCAAGCACCAAAAAAATATTGAGAAATTAGACAAAAATTTTACAATCGATTAATTTTTCACTGAGTTATGGCAAAACACGTCTACTCTTCTATCCAGTGTATGTCAAGATGATTTTACAACTTTATGGTTGTTACGTGCAGATAGGCAAGTCTATGCAGCCACGTTCACCTTATCCAGTTAGAGTATTGCATTAGTAAACTAGTTTAGGTAATACCTAAGTAAGCGTATGTAAACATTTTTAGTTCTATTGTTTCAAAGTAGAAAAAACTACCGCAATATAGTATATTTGAAAAACTGAGACTGTGGGAAAAGTAAATGACCAAATAACACCATTTACATTTTGTTTTAGAGAAACTAAAAAACACTTTCAAACAGTGTCAAAACCATTATAATCGGTTCACCAGTTTGCCTACAATCTGATTTGAAACAGGATATTTTCCAATAAAATTTGCGCCTTATTCTAAAAGCTAAAAAAAATCCAATTTTGCGGAGCTCTATCATCCATAATTTTTATCCGATTTTAAAACCGTTTATTGAGTCTTAATCTATCAGAAATGCTCTATGCTGTACATTCATTGATTTTACTGAATGCTTCTATCAAATTTTTGATTATTGCTATGCTATTTGGGGAAATGCGCCACTGTCCGCCATTACAAAGTAAATATATAATATCACATAATTGGAGTAGTAATAATGGAAAAGTCTTGACTCTTTGTACGTATCCATCAGATATTATTGTGAGTAGTCAGATAAAAAAATGGCCGGGATAGGATTATTGGGCTTGGCATCTCCTAACAAAAAATACGAAAGCGACAATCTTGAATCTTTTGACAACTACATTAATTACCAATGTGACAAGTCATGAAAAATATGAGGGGAGTCGCCAAAAATGAAAAATCGCCTAAACAAAAAATTGCCACAAAAAAAATAGTGAAAATAAAAAATCGCCAAAACGAAAAATCGCCAAAATTAAAAAACGCCAAAATCAAAATCGCTAAAATAAAAAATTCACAAATGATGTTCTAAATGCAAGGCCAATCGTTACGTTAACTGGAATTGAATACAGGCAAATTCAAAATGAAAAATATGCTCCTGCTCTGGAAGTTCCAACATAACAATGACCCAAAACACACCTCGAAATTTGCAACTGCATGGGAAATTGTAGATCGAGGACCGATCTCATAGAGGCAGTTAATTCAGGGTGACAAAATATTTCAATTTAATTGGCTCCATGTCTCGGCATTGTGAAACCAATAATGATGGATATCAAAAAAAAAAAAAATAAATAAAATAAAAAATTCAACCAAAAAAAATTAGAGTGAAAGTCTCCAATTATTTATAGTTAAGGTTTCCAATGTTTTGTCGACACCTCAAAAACTAATACTTTTCAGAGTTGTTATTTTATCCTTACGGTAAGCTATTTTATTTTAAGATTACTTTTGTTTTTTAAATAAATACCAAATTTTAAATCAAATTAATAAAATAATATTTAATTACATGATCCAATTTTCCGATGTTGAACTTTTAAACCGTCAAATATATATTTTGTTACAAGTTTCCATTGAATTGTCACTCACAATTTATACTTAGACGTTGGAAATATGGGTAACACATTTTTTTTTTATTAAATTTTATATTAATCATATGGATTTATTTCTATAATACATTTTCTTTTTTGTTTTATACAATAATTTATAATTCCACTTAAACTAGTTATACAATTTTTAGCATCTAAAAATATCTTTTTACACATTTGACTTTAACTATTTTATGCAATCTATGCCACATTTCATGGGATAAACTAAACTTTAAACAAATGAATGTCACAATTATCATCAAATCTATTAAAGTTTAAGCCATCCAAACTCAAACCAACCAAAACCACTACCAACAAGCACACAAGCTATCATGATCATCATTAGCCAAAGTACAACATCATCATCATCAATAATGACATAGAAAAGAAGCATATTAAATTAGAAGAAAAAAATAATATGTGCATATAACCGCTCGTACCCAATACCACCATTTGTATTTTAAAATAATATTAAATATGTAAATCATAATAAAGCTAAAAAATATGTGTAATGCGGGTTGATTTTTGGCGCAGTGGCAAACAATTTTTCAGATGCATAGAAAAATTCACAAAAAATAAGTTTTCCAAAGCTCAAATATGCCGTGCTAAATAAATATGAGTTATACACACACAAACATATATTTGCATTTGAGCATTAGGGCGGCATTTTTTTTTTACGAAATTTTTTCTTAGAAATATATTATCTATAACATTTTAACATTTTACTTAGAAGTCGACTAAACAATTCCAACATTTTGAAAGATAAAGTAAACAAATTAATTATTATTAAATTAGTAATAATTATAATTAAATCTTGAAGTGTAAAATTTAATTTTTGTTCTCATCTATTACATTAAAAAATTTTTAGATTTAGATAAACTTTATTTATTTTATGTATGCGGTAGTTTTTTTTTAATATTCCTAGACATATAACAGCCACTCTTATATTCAGACATGTAATTTAGTTATACATAAATAGATACAGATAGTTAGATAAACATTGCATGTGCAGCAGTTACTTTATACGCTATATTCCTATGGAATAAAAACAAGATTTGAGTGAAAAAAAATATATATATACGTATACAACAACATCAACCATCAAAAATCCACATTCTATATTAAAGCAAATACTACTTATTGTTAGTTAAAATATTTGCAAACATCCACGTAAACAAAAATATTACACATGTGCATAGTGGGAGAGAATATTCATAATTCCGATATGAGCGTGCTGAGATTAGGAGTAACTCCTACATGTCCTTTAAATTTCGAAGTGAAGAGCAATTAAATCTAATCGTCTTTATAATAGTCATCCAGTTTGGCAGATGAATGATAAATGATGTGTATACATGAGCTGATGTATGGAACTTCTAAAAATTAATGACTTTAGCCATTTTTTTATTAACATGACTGTCCGTCCTTCCGCCAGGCATATATAAGAGCTTACAAAAATGCAAAAAGATTTCATTCCCCGCTAGTTTTTTAATAGTGTTAGATTGAAAAATGACCGCAGAGCAAAACTGGATGGCGGTAGTAGACAAAATCCAAGTGGGTTATACTTGAAGCGCTGGAATAGTTCAAAAATACCGCATGGTAGAGGGTGTTCTTTTAAGCCCGAAGGAACTTGAAATTTTAAAATTTAAAAAAAAAAATTGTGTCACTACATTGCGAAACATTTTAAAATGCGTTCGGACATATGAACACCGGTGCTGATCTTGACGAAACTCATTCTGGACGTAAAATTTTTGGCCACTTTTTCGATCAGTATTGGCCACGCGTGACCAACAACACGAAATTTTTTGGCCTTCAAGACATTATTACCATAAAGCAGTAACTTTACGCAGCCCTACATGAAATAATGGAGAGATTCAAACCAAACGACTTTGAAAGCCAATTATAAGGTCCAGTTATCGATATCAACTTATGGCCAAATTTTGATTTCTGTAAGTGGATGGTTGCAGGTGCCATATTGCACGTAACGCCAATTTGTTGAATCCACATCTTGCCCAGATCAATGTGATCTATATTTTGATTGAATGTAAGGCAATTTTGTTCACAAAATTAGTAGCGATCGCAAGCCCCTTGCAATTTTACAGGATTGAATAGAGGATACCAGCGGCAACAAATGATTTACACACAAAGTATAGCATAAAAGAAGGCTTAGCGTTGTTTATGGACTTGGGATTTTCAAAGGAAAAATACCCTATTTTATGTAGCTGTTTAAGGAATCATAATGTGAGTAATCTTCCTGGATATAAAAAGGTTACATTTGCCAAAAAAAAAGCAGTGCCATCTAATTAAAGGCTTACATTGATAAATAAGTAGGGATGTAATGGATCATCTGGTCAAAGTGCTTACAAACAAACAATATCGACAAATGGCACATCTGTTACAGATGCAAATATCTTTATGGCTTCCGTAGTTCCTCGCACATCATCAGTTCATTTTTGCCGTCCAATATTTTTATACCCTATACCACTATGTGGTTTGGGTATAATGACTTTGTGCTGCTGTTTGTAACAACCAAAAATATTTGACCTAGACCCATCTTTAATTATACTGATCGAATCAGAATCACTTTATGAGTTGATTTAACAATGTCCGTCCGTCCGTCCGTGTGTCCATGTAAACCTTGTAATCAAACTGCAGGTCGCAAATATGAACATATTTTGATGAAATTTGGTATGTAAGCCTTTTTCGGCCATGGGATGAACGGTATTGAAATTGGTGAGAATCGGTCTATGTTCAGACCTAGCCCCCATACAAATTACGCCTATGAAATCGACATAAATTGCCATAAGATCCAAATTTTCATATAGATCTTACTCAAATTGGGTTTGTATGCGTTCATTACATCCATTAATGAGTAGTCCAATAATATCCCTTTGGGCCCATATAGACTGCTTCCCGATCTTCACTTAAATCTATTAAAATCAAAAATATTGCACTGATTCTTCTCAAATTTTGTTTGTATATATTTTTGCAAAATATAAGAGACTTTACCAAACATGATCAGGATCGGTCCATTTTTTGAACTAGTCCCTATATAAATATAGCACCCGGTATGAACTTTTTCATATCTGCAGCCAAAGAAATGAATAACAATGCCACTCAAATTTGGTTTATGCTTATATTCTATATTTAATTAGTTGGACCGAAGAGATAGGGTCTCTAAACCATGGTATAGCGTATCGTATAGTTGGTCTAGACCGACTATAATTTTCTTATTTGTTTTAATATGCAAAGGAGTCTTCAGCAATAATCAAATCTACAGCCTGCTGTTCTTGAAAGGAATAATGGAAAAACTGTTTTGATTGATAATGAATTTGTTCTTACAATGATTGATGGCAAAGTCTTAAATGTAATAACAGATATCTCGTCAAATTTGATGTGTGCAATTTGCAAAAAATCATAGAAAGACTTTCAAAATTGTGATGATTCAAGTGATGAGCACAACTATGAATATAGAATTTCTCCGTTACATGTCAGAATAAGCTGCATGGAGTTTATTTTGAGACTAGCGTATAAGATTTCGCGTGAAGGAGAATGTTTTGATAAGAACGCAATACCAAAAGAGAAGCTATCTGCTCGAAAAAAATTATGAATTTCTTAAGAAGCTTGAACGAAAATTGACTGCCCAAAGCAGGGGTATGGAAATACTAACGATGTAATATGTCCAGAGTATTTTTTGAAAATGATGAGGTAACAGCGCGAATTATTGGTAACCCAAAGTTTTGATCATTATGCCTAAAACACTGCCCAACTTTTAGCTCAAATATATCCTGAGAAGAAACTTACTCATGGCTCATGGTAAAAATTTAATTGAATATCAATGCTTACCAATTGGAAAGTTGTCAGAAGAAGCCAATGATACATGAATACTTGCAAGATTTCACGGATTAGACTGAATGAGGACCTTTTCAATATGTTGGCGGCCATTTCAGACCCACTAATTTCATCACGAAGGCATGTAGGAAAGGATTCAAAATAAAGAAATTCGAAAGGATTCAAAAGAACATTATTATAGCTCCGATATGTTAAGTCTATTAGATTTCGCTCCCAATGTTAATAACTACTTTAAGGAGAACTAACTAATAAAAAAATTATACTAGTTTAAAAACAAAATATACTAAACAATTTAATATCTATAGCATTAATACATAATATTAAAATTATTTCAAAAATGTGTATCTATAATATTAATAAAAAATTTAATATGGGTTTAATATGTTAGAGTGGAATTTTTTTTCCTAAATTTTCAGATTTAAACAGTATGTAATGTGAAATTTTAAGTCCTTTGAGTAATAAAATTTCATTGCGAAATTTTCAATTTTGAGAACCTTGGGTGTTTATTTATAAAAAAGGAATCGGGAAATAATTCCGAAAGTGGTCCAATTTCATTAAAATTTTACAGTATTTTTATACCCTCCACTCCAGTGTGCAGAGGGTTTATATAAGTTAGTCATTCCGTTTGTAATAATTAGAAAAAAAATTTTGGACCACATAAAATATATATATTTGTGATCCTTATAACAACCGGAGTTGATATAGCGATGTCCGTCTGTCCGTCTGTGGAAATCACGATGAAGGCATCAATCGGGCATCAAGGATGCTAGTTGACATAAAAAATGATTCACTAGCATCCTGAAAAGTTTGCTATTTAAAATCGTCCAAATCGGGCGATTAGGGCCCGAGATTTGAATGAATAACTAAAAAAAGTCTTGAAAAAATATAATTTTCTATGTTGTTCTTGTCACGATCACGCCCTGAATAGTGCAGCTACAGTGATCGTTTTTAGTGAGAATGATTCAACAAATTCATGGGAAGATTTCTATTTCAAAAATCATTAAAATCGGTGGAACAGGTCCAGGGAAATCACTGAAAAAGTAAAAAAAAAAATTAAAACAGGTAGGAAAACTATAGTCGGTCTAGACCGACTATACGATACCCTATACCATGCGTTTAGAAACCCTATCTCTTAGGCCCAACTAACTGGACATTGCAAATAAGCAAAAACCAAATTTGAGTATGACTTTTATTAATTTTTTTGGCTGCAGATGTGAAAAAGTTCGTATCGGATGCTATATCTATAAAGGGACTAGGTCCAAAAATGGACCGATCCTGTTCATGTTTGGTAAAGTCCCTTGTATTTTGC
The DNA here is from genome assembly GCA_963682025.1 of Cordilura impudica. Classification (NCBI taxonomy): domain Eukaryota; kingdom Metazoa; phylum Arthropoda; class Insecta; order Diptera; family Scathophagidae; genus Cordilura; species Cordilura impudica. Next base: position 259,137,472 of record OY821518.1, on the reverse strand, counting down.
AAAAATATGTACAAACAAAATTTGAGAAGAATCAGTGCAATATTTTTGTTTTTTAATAGATTTAAGTGAAGATCGGGAAGCAGCTCTATATGGGGTCAAAGGGATCATTTTGGACTACTCATAAGTGGATGTAATGAACGCATACAAACCCAATTTGAGTAAGATCTATATGACAATTTGGATCTTATGGCAATTTATGTCGATTTCATATGGGTAATTTGTATGGGGGCTAGGTCTGAACATGGACCGATTCTCACCAATTTCAATAGCGTTCATCCCATGGCCGATAAAAGCTTATATACCAAATTTCATCAAAATATATTCATATTTGCGACCTGCAGTTTGATTACAAGGTTTACATGGACACACAGACGGACGGACGGACGGACGGACGGACGGACGGACATTGTTAAATCAACTCAGAAAGTGATTCTGATTCGATCGGTATAATTAAAGATGGGTCTAGGTCAAATATTTTTGGTTGTTACAAACAGCAGCACAAAGTCATTATACCAAAACCACATAGTGGTATAGGGTATAATGAGAGAGTTTTTATACCCTATACCACTATGTGGTTTGGGTATAATATAAGAGAGAGTTTTTATACCCTATACCACTATGTGGTTTGGGTATAATGACTTTGTGCTGCTGTTTGTAACAACCAAAAATATTTGACCTAGACCCATCTTTAATTATACCGATCGAATCAGAATCACTTTCTGAGTTGATTTAACAATGTCCGTCCGTCTGTGTGTCCATGTAAAGCTTGTAATCAAACTGCAGGTCGCAAATATGAATATATTTTGATGAAATTTGGTATATAAGCTTTTATCAGCCATGGGATGAACGCTATTGAAATCGGTGAGAATCGGTCCATGTTCAGACCTAGCCCCCATACAAATTACCCCTATGAAATCGACATAAATTGCCATAAGATCCAAATTGTCATATATATCTTACTCAAATTGGGTTTGTATGCGTTCATTATATCCATTAATGAGTAGTCCAAAAATGCTCCCTTCGGCCCCATATAGAGCTGCTTCCCGATCTTCGCTTAAATCTATTAAAAAACAAAAATATTTGCAAAATACAAGAGACTTTACCAAACATGATCAGGATCGGTCCATTTCTGGACCTAGTCCCTATATAGATATAGCATTCGGTATGAAATTTTTCATATCTGCAGCCAAAAAAATTAATAAAAATCCCACACAAATTTGGTTTTTGCTTATTTTCTATGTCCAGTTAGTTGGTCCTAAGAGATAGGGTTTCGATACGCATGGTATAGGGTATCGTATAGTCGGTCTAGACCGACTATAATTTTCTTACTTGTTTTTAAACTATTTTTGTAAATTTTTTTTAATATAATACAAAAATGAGCAGATTTGGCATTTTAACCAAATTTTGAAAACAATTTGTATGGGGACTAGGTCCAATCGTGGACCGATTTCAAAGATTTTTTAGAGATCTCGTCACTGGCCTAACAAACACTTACGATTCAAATTTCAACGCAATATAATAACATTTACTACATTCAATGGCATTGAAACCAATTTTTAAGGAAAATTTGTATGGGGACTAGGTCCAAACATGAGCCGATTCCAACAAATTCAAGTAGAGTTCGTCTTTGGGTCAAAACCCTTTAAGTTTCTAATTTCAGCACATTATCCTTATATTTGGAACAAAATAATATTGAACTTTGTTAGGATATATTGAAGGCTCCTGTGGACCTAGCAACCTCTGTCATCACTCAATTTAAAGAAGTCATCTTTCAAAATCGTTTCCAATTTTTAAAATATCGTAATTAGTTTAAAAGTTATGATTGTTGCAACGCTCCACTGTGCGGCGTAGAACTAATGGGCTGAAATTTTATGCCTTTTTTATATACTATCCTTAAGGTTGCAAGATCGAAAAACATGAATTTTCAGCGGGGAACATAGAATCGCTTATATCTCGAAAACTAAGCGACAAACAGTAAAATGTTTGACATTTTGTTTACAGTCAATAATTCTTTTATGGATGCCAGATCGAAAGACAGATTGCCTATATCTCGAAAACTAAGCGATCTATAACAAAAAAAATGTGAAAAATAACACACATTTTTATAATTTTTTCACGGGCGCCTTAGGCACATTACAACTAACTAATTTCTTTTATTGTCAAATTAGAAAAAAATAAAATATCCGCGTCACAATTTTGAAATCTGATTTCGTCTTTCCGAGTAATATGCAAATGAGCAGTTGGAAGATAACAGTGATGCGCGCCGTACTTCACTTTTGAATGATATTTTGTCCAAACCCTTCTTACAGAATACAGGGAATTTTACAATTTGTTTCGGCAAAAGCTGAGATTTGACGCCCCGTGTTATATAATAATAAATAATATTTTTTTTTATTACAAGTATCAATTCAGAATTTATAAATAAAAAATCAATCATTGAGTATGTGAAATATTATTTATCATAAAATACCTACTTCGTGAAAGTAAAACAAAAAAGTTGTTGATGCCATAAAAAATTTTGTATTTAATGGTATACGGTAAATAATAAAAACAAAAAAAAAAAAAAAAAAAACACACAGACACACTTTTAGTGTAACAGTTTAAGAATACTTCAATATTGTATTAAAACGTTCGAGCAAACAAAAAATATAAATTCTGTATTTCATATAGACAATATACGAAAATGGAACATACAGACTTATTTGTATGCTTCAAGCTATAGAATGTGTTACAGAAATGGTAAGTGTAACTTTTCTCATATCGTGTGATATAATGCAGCAGGCAACAGATGCGTCGTACATCCTCTATAAGCCAATAACAACAATATTGTGCTATATAAAATAACAATTTTTACAATTTTTATGTTTTGAATTTTAAATTTTCTATATATTTCTTTTGTACAAGGAAAAAAAATATAATACTGTTTACGAAAGCAGTGAATTGTAAAGTTTTTTAAGGACAATTTAAAATTATATAAATTAAATTATATAAAGCAGTGAATTGTAAAGTGTTTTAAGGACAATTTAAAATTATATAAATTAAATTATATAAATGTTTTTTTAAATTTAGTGGAAACAATTTAACTTGAATTTAATTTGCATTTTATATTGAATGCTTATTTGCAAAATACATACAATTGTTCAGAAGTTAAAGAAATTTTTCTTCAATTGGTCTTTAATAATACTTAAAAAATATGTCTTTATATATGAGTCGTTCAGTGGATAAAGGGAATGAGTCCATTTTTGGCGTTTTTTGAGATTTAGCATGGATACACTTCCTTTTATGACTAACAATGTATGGTAAAAAGTTTGTTTTCAAATTTCAACGGAAAACCCCTTTTAAAGACTAAACATTTTTTTGTACGAAACACAAAATTTTTATTTTCAGTGGAAAAAGGGAATAAGTCCACGTTTGCATTTACATTGCATTAATCACTTGCATTGCATTAATCACTTTGCTTTTAATCACTCTTATTTGTTTTTATTTCTTGCCTCTTTTCGAGCTTTCGCTACCTGTCAATTTTTTGTGTTCTTTAGATTGTTGTTGTACTTAGTTGATTGCTGCATGAGAGCAGCAATCGGAAGCGAAACTGTAATCCAACTTTATGCTTTATTATATATGAATTCGACCTTTGATCGCTCTTATGATATCGCTGTGTTTAGAAGAGTTTCTAATTTAGTAAGTGCAGTGAGTGTAGATCGGTCGTAAGCTTCGTCGTACGTTACAACCTTCCTGCTAAAAAGCATTTGAAAACGATTTCGTAAAAATATTTTAATTATTTGACCTGCGCATATTAAGTAAGTAACGTTGAATAGTATTTTTTTAAAAATTATAAATATTAAAGTTTACTATTTATAGTTAAATAGTGCCAAGAATGGACGAGAACAACAACAATGAGTTAACCGTTGTGTCAGCAGCTGTTGGGTTTTATCCACATCGACAGTAGATGTACCCGGGTACTTCATACGTTTTGTATGGCAGATAGTTGCTTTTGATATACAAATATTAACTACTACCTGGATTCTTGTAATTTTCTGTTTTTTTTTTTTTTTTATTTCTTGGAAATATTGTCTAGTTAACAAAACTTTTATCATAATTTGGGAAAAAAAAAATTTGGTACCTAAATAATCCATTTTTACCAAAAATGGGAATTGCCAAAATCCATAAAAATTTAACAATTTCCAAATTCTTTTTTAATCCTTGTAATTTGATCCCTTTTTACAAAGAAAAATAATTAACATTGAATTTTCATTCGCAAAATTCCGTTATATTTGAACTGAAAATCAACCGCTCTTGCTCATAGTGCTATTTTTAGTACCTGCGCAGAATAATTATAACTCATAAAATATTTGTTCAATGTAAACATATTTTTTTTTGGAATGTGTAGGAAAACACGTCTACTAACAGGAACAAAAGGGTATTTGGGAATATCTTGCCTACCTACCCTTGCACAACCAGTTTTGCAGGCAGAAACATGATTTTTTGCGCAGGTTTCGTTTTGAGTAGGTTTGTATGCATAAGTCAGTTTATGTGCGATTTTTGAAGTGTAAAGACCTAAAAATTTATTTTGTGCGGCAAATATATAAAAAGTGAAAATAAAATGGCAGATGGTGAGTGGCTAGCTCCGCGTCGATTGAATGCACTACCGTATGAGGAGCAGCGTGACTATATACGCACACTTGTTGAGGCTTCTGACTCCGAAGAGAGTGACCACGAACAAGCGGTAGATCAAGAAGACTTAGAAGGAAATATTGATGACATTGGTGGTGAATCATCTGACGCTGAACAAGTCCAGGAAATTCAGTATCACCTAGAGGACGAGAGGGATTCAGACGAGGAGTATGAAGAACCGCCACTTGAAACTGGTGATTATTATACGGCAAGAGATGGCAATGTATGGTCGTCAATACCACCAATACCTGGACGAATACGTGCGCACAACGTTCTAAGAAGTCGCAATCCTGGACCAGTGCCATCGACAAATGGCTTGACAATGGCAGAAACCTTCAATCTTATGATGTCAAATGAAATATGTGATGTTATTATTCGAGAATCAAATAGAAAGGCAAGGCAAACTTTTGATGCGTACAATCAGCAGCATCCAGATGCGGAACCACGAATATGGGTGCCTATAACTGAAGTAGAATTTCGTGCATATTTGGGTGTGCTTTTGATGGCTGGCGTATGTCATTCCGGTTATGTTCATACCACTGACCTGTGGAAAACAACTTCACATCCATTATTTCGTGCATCAATGAGCTTACGCAGATTTTGGGCAATCAGCCGCTTCATACGCTTTGATAACGGAAACACTCGGAATGCACGCAAACAAAATGATAAGGCAGCTGCAATTACAGACGTATTCCTGATGCTAAATGCCACTCTGCGCAAGTATTATATATGTGGCACAAACGTTACCGTAGATGAGCAATTATACCCATATCGTGGTGGAACTGGCTTCACACAGTACATTCCATCCAAACCATCCAAATATGGGATAAAAGTGTGGTGGGTCTGCGACGCCATTTCATCATATCCCGTGCAGGTAAATCAGTGTTCATACATTCATTTTATTATATCAACTTGTTGCAAATAAACTAAATGACTAATTCAAATTTCATTTTTCAATTTTTATTTTTTCAATACAGGGTCAAATTTATACTGGAATGGCAGCGTCCGGCGAACGTGAAAGAAACGTTGGTGAGCGTGTTGTGAAGGACTTAGTTGTCAACAATTTTGGTGGAAGTGGGCGAACAGTGGTATGCGACAATTTCTTTACAACATATAACTTAGCAAAAACTTTGATGGTGGACAACAGTTTGGCTTTGTTGGGCACTTGCAACAAAAGGCGTATGTTCGTGCCAGCATCATTTGCCAATCCTAAAGGACGTGAAGCAGAGTCTACGCTATTTGGATTCTGTAACAACATGACGATGTGCTCATACGTCCCAAAAAAAAATAAGGCTGTTGTGATGCTGTCTACTTGCCACGACACTACAGAAACTGCAGGTCCAAAACGGAAACCATTGCTCATACTTGATTATAACAAACATAAAGGCGGCGTGGATAATATGGATAAGTGCTTGACTGAATATTCAACCAAACGGCGCACAAATAGATGGCCTTTAGCATTTTTTTATAATATGCTTGACGTAGCTGCGTATGCTGCGTATGTTATATATATGGAAAACAACCCCCATCTAAAACCATCTACCAACCGCCGTAGGATATTTCTGCAGCAGCTCAGCGATCAGTTATGCAGACCACAAATCGATATAAGAGCGGACAATAGCCATATTACGCGCATATTTTCTACTAGACACGCTATGGAAGCATTATATGGTATGCCCTTGAAGATGAATGTTGGTGCACAAGAGGAAGAGGAACGTGACAGTTCTGGCCGCATAAAAAGAAAAGGAAACTGCTATATTTGCATTGCAAAACGCCAAACGAGAAAAGTATGTGCAATTTGTAATAAGCCTGTGTGCGCAGAGCACTCGAAGGATCATCCACAATGCCTCAGATGCTGCTAAAATTCATAAAATATATTTTTTACTTTCATTATAATGATTTTCTATAAATAAATAAACAAATTTCCATAAAATAAACTAAATATTTCCATTTATTTCTATATATTTGTATGAATTTTCATAGAAGTACCTGGGTACATCAGCTGTTGACGCTAGGTCATTTTCTAGTAACTGGGTTATATTTTCCAAACGGTTGGTCCAATTGACCTGAAATTTCACACCAATATCAATTACATATTTCCAAGCTATGATACGAAGTTTCATCAAGATTGGACCAGCCGCTTGGAAGATATAGCAATATAAAGTGAACTTTGCCATTTATTTCTATATATTTGTATGAATTTTCATACAAGTACCCGGGTACACCAGCAGTCGACGCCATTCCACTAACTTGAATTTGGGCTGTATCGACTGAACTGCTGCTCCAATCTTGATGAAACTTTTCCACATGATGCAAAAGTGTATGGTTGAGGATATCATGAAATTTCAGGTCAATCGGACTAACCGTTTGGAAGATACAGGAAAATTAAAGTTGCAAATGTACCCGTGGGCTCTACGATCGACACAACGGTTAAATGTCGAAAGTGGTGATTATGATTGTTCAACAGTTGGCTTTCTATGTGTCTCAAAAAGGCTAGTGACAAGAATTATATCCCCGGATTCATCGTCAAATAATGATGATGAACTGGCAATGATCTCAGTTGGGCAAAAGCGACGACGAAATAGTATTGAATGGCGAAAAAATGTAAGAAAGTTTCGTCGAATAAACGGTTTCCAATACACAAATAGCTCAGGCTCTCTTGTATCAGCAAAAACATTTGCGGATGTAGTTTGTCGATGTAAACGTAACTGTAATTCCAAAATTACAGTTGACCAAAGAAAAGCAGCGTTTACATCCTTTTTTAACTTAAACTCCCATACACAACAAAATATTTTTACTAGCGGTTGCGTTGCGTCGAAAATAGCTGAAAGACAGCGACCAAGAAATAATAATCCAAAGCCGGGATTTCGTACTTTTTCGTATTCTATGCGAATACCAGACCAAGGCGACATTCCTGTCTGCATAAAGTATTTTTTGGACACATACCACATAAACACCAAACGATTTTTTAATTGCAGTAAAATAATTCAGGTTTCGGAATTAATAGACCAGCGGGGAAAACACATTCGAACCAGAGTTCAGAAAAAAATAAACACTGAATAAAAAACTCGTACATATATGTAAACAAACATAACTTAGACCAACACACACATATTTTTATTTTCGTTGATATATAAGATAAGGTTGCTCTTAATTCAGAATATATTAAAAAATACACTTTTTGAAAAAAGGGCAAAAAAGGGCGACTTTTTTTGTCAGAAAAGAAAACGGCATTAGTTAGAAACGAAATTGAAATATATGTAAAATATCGAAGACTGGGAAAGGAAACACGTTATATTATTTTTGGAACAACACGAAACGGAAACGCCGTTATTGTATCAAGCAGCTCAGATTATATTCACAGTACCTGCTATGCAGATAAGAATCTAGCGGTCCTTTTCAGCTTTGAAGTTCAGTTTTTACCCACAAGGAACAAAATTAAAAGAAGAAAACTTGAAGAATATATTAATTATAAAATTAAATGAAAATTTCTTTGAAAAATAAATAAATGTTTTATTACTGAAACATTTGTAATTTTTTAATTTTGTACCCGAACCCGGACCTGAACCCATTTTTCGGGGTTTTAGTAACTTTTTTTAATGTTTAAACTATATGAATATTACGAATATCCAGAGAGATGCTTGGGTGAACAGATATCGTAAAAAATATGCTTAAAGTTAAGTTGGTTGCCAAAATAACGCATTCATTTTTTAAACCCTATACCACTATGTGGTTTGGGTATAATGACTTTGTGCTGCTGTTTGTAACTACCCGATCTGCATTTAAATCTATCAAAAAAAAAAAAAAATATTGCACTGATTCTTTTCAAATTTTGTTTGTATATATTAAGTGTGTTTTTGTTGTGGTGACCAATTGTTAATATTTAAATTAGATTTAAAAAGAGGGGTTACCTTACGGGCTATTTTGGTCAATAATCTGTGTAAATAAAAATCAATTTAATATCATGTTTCTGCTCGACGTTTCGTTTGCTTTATTCAAACTTCCTCAGGAGCGTAAATTTATTATAAAATCTGGCGACAAATATAAATTAACATTATTAATAATTTCTAATTAAATATCTTAAATACTACATCACAGTGTAACTTACGATTCTTTGTTACATCGTCAGGGAATATAATTTGTAAAATTTATTGTAAATAAAGAACTGGACATTACTACAGAAAATTTAAAAAAATATAAATAAATAATTTAATGAATATTGACAACACAGTACACGCAAAATTACAGGTCAAACTTAATGTATTATCACAGAACTTTAACTAATTTCTAAAATATTGCAACGGAGTATTGGAGCTTTGTGTTATCCATATCTTCTCTCGTGTTCATTGCATGATAAATTCTCTCTTGTACTCGTAGGCTTTCCAATGTATAGCGTTTGTTTACTCTTTTTTCCTTATCTAATATCTTAATGTTATCAAAATTCATATTATGGTTGCATTCTTTTACATGTGCTAATGCAGTTGTTTCTTTTTCCTTCTTAATATCGGCTTTGTTACATTGCTCCCTTTCATTGCCATCACATTTTATTTCGTAAACAACGTTGTCAATTTTGAGTATATCTTGTTGTGTTTTGTTCTGCGTAAACAGTTGCCTAAGGGTTTGGTTTGTCTTGTGTGCTATTCTTGTGTTTTCATCGTTGATCATATGTTTCATTGTTTTTGTCTCCGTTAATTTTGGGATAAATGGTACACTGTAAAAAACCAAATCTTCTTTACGGTCATCATTTTTGTGTTTTTTATTATTTAGTGTTTTGTTGATTAAGTTGTTTATTATAAATAAACATAACATATATTATTTTTCTTAAATCTTTCGTCGCTTATATGTAGTACCTTTTCATTGAGAATTGTCGCCGTGTTGATCTTCATTTTTATCGGTTGGGTGGAGTTATAATTGATCATCCTTCCTGAAGATGTCTCCTTTGTGTACCAATTAGTTTTAAGTTTATTATCGTCTTTTATTATTTTTATATCAAGGTAAGGAATTTATCCGTTGATCTCTCGTTCTATTGTAAATGGCAGTTTGTTGTGATACGAATTAAGTGTTTTTAAAATCTTAGTTTCATCTGATTTCTTTATTATAGCAAATAAATCGTCGACATATTTAGTAATTAGTTTGATTTTTACATTTTTCTCCTTAAGTTCTTCGATTACATCGTCCAAAAGGGTGTCCAGAACAATATCAGCAATTATTGGTGACAAAGGGTTGCCCATGGGCATACCATACGTTTGATGATAAAATTTATTCCCGTATGTAAACTGAAGTAGTTTTAGAAACTGTTTCCTCGATATTGTGGTCTGTGTGCTTAATGTTTCCCAATTGTCCAGTATGTTCTTAATCGCTAATCGGTATATTAGTAAATAATGATACCACGTCGAATGACACTAGTATATCGTCATCTTCTATTTCCACGTTTTCCAATTTTTGTTTTAGTTCAAAAGCATTCTTAATGTTATATGTTGGTGAGATCAAATTTTTAAATATTTTTCCAATATATTTCGCTAGATTATAGCAGGGTACTTTGATAGAGGATGAAATTGGTCTGAGTGGGACTTTTTTCTTGTGGATTTTGGGCAAACCGTATAATTCAGGGGCCGCAGCTGCATGTGATGTCATATTCATCTTCTCAAATTTTGATATGTGCTTGTCTTTGTACAATTGTGTAACAAGGTTATTGTTTGTTCGTTGGAGTTTTGGCGTGGGATCAACTCTAATAGTTTTGGAGGTATTTCTATCTTCCAGCAATTTATGCATTTTACTTTTATAATTATCTTTATATATTATCACAGTTTTGTTTCCTTTATCTGCTGTAGTTATAACAATATTATCCTTATTTTTACCAATAAATTTTCTTGTTTCATCGAATATTCCCAGTATGAATTTTTCTTTTTCTGTGTTTCGTAAATTTCGCCTGAAATGCGTTATCCGGTTGGCGATTTTTGATCTCGTTATGTCCTTTTCTGTTTCGTCTTTTATATTTTGAACCCATTGTTTAATATCAGCTATAAGAGGGATGGGTGAAAAATTATGTTCACTTACAGGTAATGCAAATTTGTTGCCTAAAGATAAAATCCATTTGAATTCAGTTTTAAATTCTAGGTCTGTATAGTTTACAAACCAGCTTTCATTAAAATTTAGTTAAAATTTTTTAAATTTCTTAATTCTTAGTTTCTCCATCTTTGATGAATGTGTCTGATTTGTTTTATATCTAATATTATTATTTGTTCCATTGATCGTCTTTAAATTTTGTTAGTTCTGTTTCGTTCAGTGTATTTTTGATCTCGCTCTCAATTCTTTTTATCTCTGATTTAGTATGTGTTGTATAAATGTGTGTTTCCCTTAACTCAATATTGAGTAGCTTGCTGTGTAGGTTTGTTTATATTTTTTATTTTTTTTTTATTTTTTTTTTTTTTTTTTTTGCAAAATACAAGAAACTTTACCAAACATGATCACGATCGGTCAAATTTTAGGCCTAGCGCCCATATAGATATAGCAACCGATATGAAATTTTTCATATCTACAGCAAAAAAAATTAATAAAAATCCCACTCAAATTTGGTTTATCTAATTTTCTGTATCCAGTTAGTTTGGCCTAAGAGATAGGGTCTCTAAACGCCTGGTATAGGGTATCGTATATTCGGCATAGACCGACTATAATTTTCTTACTTGTTTCAGTATATTTTTGTGACTTAAAACAAACATCAACACAAATTTTCCCTAACTACAATGTGAACAAGTTACGAACAAAGTGATATTGGATATAAAAATGAGAAAAAGTTAAAATTATTTTTTCCTAAAAAATAAAGAATGTAGATGAGAGGCCTGATACTGAACGTTTTCAATCCAATACACATCTAAGCAATAGCACTAGATAGCGCTTACTGAATGTAAACCCTAGAGGTACGTGTATAAAAAATGCTATTTCATGCAAGTTAAAAAAAATTGCTGTTGTATGGCAGCTGAAAAAGTAATCACCTTTTGCTTAAAGTTGCTTTTTTTTAAATTTATTTTCATTAAAAAAAGATATATGCAATTCCGTACATATGTACACTAGGGTGACATCCATTTTTTTTTTTGGAATTTCAAGACATGCGGCTCGGGTTACTGTGACCCTGGATCTAAAATTTTAGCACGCATTTTGGACGCGTATTGAGTTCAAAGTTCAAATATGAATTTATTTGTTTTTGACAAAAATTTTGATATTAATAATTATGCTTCAATTAAATTAATTAATAAACCGTAATCTAGAGTAGATTAGCTTTCTAATAAAATAACAAAATCTATTATCCGTTAAAAAACAGCCAAGTTATATCAAGTTCCCCAGGCAATAATTAAGATAATCGAGCTCTCATTTTTAAAGCCATTAAAGTAATTTACAACAACAATATTTTTGCATTTTCCGTATATCAAAATGATCTTATGTAAAGTGTTTTGCATATCGCCTATTAGTACGCCGTTCTAAATTAATGTCAAATGGTACGTGTCTTTTAGCACTATTTCAAAATCTCCAATTTGGCTTTTTCAAACATTTTGTTCAAGAAATTTACCGAAATCAGCAATTGTACTTTAAGGTCTTTTTAACAAAATATTAACAATGCCAAATATTATAGGTATCCCGTTCTTAATTTGGCAAGGGCAGCGTTTTTATTTCAGCGGATTTGAAGGAAAATGTGATTTTTTATACTTTTTCAACTGTTAGGCTACATCATTTTCGTGATTTCATATTTCAAATAGCTTTTGTCAAAATATTGTACCACTTGATATAAGTTCTCAATCCTGGAAATTAAGGTTAAATTGAAACACTATAAATTGTCCCCTTTAAGGTCAAAAGTCAAATTTAAGGATATATATATATTTTTTTAAAACAAAATATCGAAATAATTTATATTTGTGGAAACATTTTGATGAAACTTGTTCATAATATTTTAATAATCCCTAAAAATAATATTCTAGACTTATTTTCTGAAATTAAGCCGTGGGGTACTCTTGATGTCAAATTGACTCTATATGAAAATCTATAAATATTTTCTTCATCAGAATTTTTTTTTTAATAAAACATATTTAATGTATCAATAAAATTCCTCAAATTTATTCGTTATTTTATGAAAATATTTAGATTATTTAGTTTTTATATTTAATACAGCATAAACAAATTTGTATATCGAGGGAATATATTCTAAAAGTGCTATCTGCATCAATAATTATTTTAAAGAGAGCGTGTAAAGCTAATTTATTAATAAGAACAGAAAGAAATTGTGGATTGATTTCCTGAAAACTCTGTTAAGAAATAGTCGTACTAATCATCTATGGTATCAAAATTAATATTATATTTGACAGTTATATCAGAGAACAGTTTGAAATCAAAAATTAATATTGCTGTCAAATGATTTATATTTTTGAATATAAGCTCTCGATATACATTTATATGAATATAATAATTCTGAAAAAAATTAAAACTAGGACAAATTTTGAGTAACCCACGGGCAACGTTCCCTCTTATTTTTTCACGCTGCGCGAAAAAATAACGTTCTGTGGCCATATTTTGAAAGTCACCACATTGTGCGCCAGAGAAAATTTTGTTTTGATAAATTAAGACTTTTTATTTTTATAAGAATTTTTTTATAATTAGAAAAAGAAATTACATTTTAGATTAATTACCACGTCGATCTTTATTATTTTTTCAAAAATTTAAAACTTTTTGTACATCAATTTCGTTTCCATGCCTTAAAACTAATTTGATACGCATGAGATGTTCCAAACGAAATGTCTCAAATCTGTTTCTGGCTTTGTTTTAATGGCATTCATTTGACTAAACCCACGCTTGCAATCTGCACTGGACGCTTGAAAGGTTGCAGAAATGTCTGTTAAAGAGAATAGCTCTTGAAATTCCTCCTGCATGTTGGCAAGGTCTACCATATCCGAGAAACTGCTTACGACGCACAGTGGACCATTTGACGAGAAGGCGGTCAAAAATCTATAACTTTTGATTGGATTGGAATTTTGATATGCGGTTTTTTTTGTTTGATAGGTGAGACTTTAGCCTTTAAGTTTTGCTATAAAACGTAATTCTCGACCGAAAATGAAAAAAGTTACGGAGCGTTTAAAATACATTTTCATTTGTAGTTGAATTTTAGTACAAAAGTGAAGTGTTAGAAGGTAAAAAAAGGTTTTTTTTAATATAATGTCTTATTTTTTCAGTTAATTTTACAACTAATACTTTTTGACAATTTTTTAAGTTAATTTTTTCGGAAAATGGCAAACTTTGGCCCCCGTAATCTTTTTAGTCCTAATGTGCACAAGAACCAAAGGTTGTTTTTTTTTTTTTTTTTGAAAGATCCCGAGTTAGAATATAATTTATTAAGCAGCGAACGTAAAAGTTTCCTAATATTGGTTCAAGATAGAGAAGTTTCTTCAATGAAAAACTCGTATGTTTTTGCTTTAGTTAAATTTTTTTTTATTGTCTTTTTAAATATTTCTATATTAATTTTTATGGTAAATTTATGAAATATAACAATTTTTATTGTAAATTTACAAAATATATAAATTTTTAAATCAAGAAATTTTTTAACTTTATAAAAAAAGTGTAACTTATTGTTAGTGTAATGAAAAAGTACTTTAAATCAACCAATTTTAGTAAAAATTTCTTCTAAATAGCCTTGATTTTCATCTTCTAGAAGTTGTTTAGCTTCTTCGTCTAATTCAATAGAGGTAGTTTTCCATTTTTGACGAATGTTGGACATATATGGATCTGAAGTGCACAACAAAATAGTGATAAGGTCTTCATTAGTACAACATCTGGACAATTTCCTTGTGTTGTGCTCGCGAAAGAATCTGTAGTCTTTGTTCCTTTTTTCTTGCGCTTCTTCAGATAGATCTCCTATTGGTAGCATATTGTTTTGAATTATTTGTTCCCCATGGTACAAAATTTTATGAACTGTGTAGCATGCAACTTAGCTCTCAAGCAGCAAAAGAACAAATTTGCCAGCAAACGTTCGTAGCATTAGCACGCATTTAAGTTCCAGCCTCTATCTCGTCGGCGATTGGGGTGGGATTCTTGGACTACAATGCTTGCGGCTGTCGACTATTATGCTAACAGAAAAAGATTTTAAAGAATGCGTGCATTGTTATAAGGAAAGAGGGAAAAGTAAAGAAAATAAGAAAATGAGAGGAAGGAAATTGATTTAGAGGGGAAAAACAAGCATCTATGTTGCTTGAATATGTGCTGATGTTATACATATTTTTACCCGCCCAACCATGATCATATAATAAAATATCTGTGGAAATTTACATGATCCCAAATACATTACCCTATCCAAACAACTAGCTAGAAATCACAACAAAAGATTTTTATAGATCCATTCTAATGAATTAATTTATTGAAAATAAAAAAAAATCTTACAATTTAACATTAAACCAAGATTTAATTTATATATAATGTTATTAACTTATATCGAAATTTATAAAAGATTTGAAATTAAACATTTTTGAATTTAAAAACTAACATACTTTTATCACCAGCAAAACTTTTTAGTTAAGAATTCAAAAGAAAAAAAAACAAGTATTTGTGCCGAAATCAACAAAAAAAAAATGCTGAAAAAAACCGTAAAAAGGTATATCCCGTTCGGATATCAGGGTATAATATGTAATAAGTCAAATTGTGCAATAAAATATAAAAAAAAAGATGTATCAAAAAAAAATAAAAAAAAACTTTACTAGGTATCGGCCGAATTCGATAAAGTAGCCACGAAATTAACGTTTAATCAATAATATCGAATACATTCTTTTATAAAAGGCATACATTATACTTTTAGATGCGGAACGCGTGGAATAGAAACAATTGAAAGATTCCCGTTAGTTGTATTATCGTCTTATTTAATAATTAAACACATTAGAAGCCATTTAAATCGTGCTTTAAAATATTACACCAACATATTGGATATCAAAATAATTCAATTTTTATTTCGGATTGTTTACTTTTAATGTTTTTAATGTTGGATTATTAAATACGTTCATGAGTTGAATTCATCACTGTTGGCTTAACATGTCCAAAAAAAATACACTTGTTCGCTGTTATCAACAGACCACAAAAATGTTAACAAGTAATTTTAACAGTGATGCATACAATTATGTTAACTAAAATAAATGTTAGAAAAGGTAGTATTTGACTTACATTGATCGAATTAATCCCACGATGAAAGATCTTTCATAGCTGGATGCAGTGTGTCGATGATGATTTTAATAATTTTTAATTCTAATAATTGTTCATAACTTTTATAATTTTTGGCTAACTATATGATTTTGTATTTATGATTTACTAAAGAAAACCAACCGCTGTACTCAAAAACCAGGTTTTAACGATATGGCACTCATCATCGTTATTTTTAGATATTGTCTATTCCTTTGTTTGTCCATATGTTTAATTTTAGTACAATCCAGTAACAAGTGCTTTTTTTTTCTTTTTTTTTTTAGGATTTTTAATCAATATTCTACTTTTTTTTTATATCAAATTGCACTAAAGAAATCGCTGTTTTTATATTTATTTTTATGTAAAAAAACGCGTTTTTGTGTTAATTTTTGCACTTTGAAAAATGAAAATTATGACACTGGTGATAAGTATTAAATGAAATTTTAAGAACTAATTAACACTACTAATTCATAACATTTTATCCTATTTCTATTTTTGTTTCTTGTAGAATTTAACAACACATTAAAGACAAGCTATTTCTGGATTTTTTGTTATTATGATTTCATGAATTGGTTTGTAATAAAATGTTTCTTTAATTATGGATTTTCTAACATGTTTCTTTTTTTTCCAGTTTATTAAGCTTTATATGTATTTGAGTGTTTGTGAATTTAGTGAAACTTTATGTTAGCACAATTTAGATTTTATATAGAGAAATATATAGTTTTAAGTTAGTCATATTTAGAATTTTTAATCAGTTAACTTTATAGTTTCACTTTAGTATATTTAATAGGTTCACTTTAAGGTTCAGTATTTTAGACAAAAAAAATTTTTATAGTGATATTTTACATTACTTTGTAGGTGTTGATTAGGACATTTGTGTAATTTCATTTTAGCCGAATTCAGAACTTTTAGTTAGGAAAATTTTTATAGTTTTAATTTAGACAAATTTAGAGTTTTTAGTTAGCACAATTTAAACCAAATTTAGGGTTCTAGATTAAAAAAAATTTTTTTTTTTTTTTTTTTTTATAGTTTTATCTAAGCCAAATTCAAAATTTTTAGTTAGCTCAATTTTAGCTTAATTTATAGTTTTGTTTAACGAAATATTATAGTTTTAAGTAAGAAACTTTTTGATGCTTAGTTAATAGCTAATAGCGAAATTCATAATTTTGGGTTAGTCACTTTTTAACACTTTTCTTTAGCCAAATTTTTGATTTCGTTTTGCACCATTTCAAAAGTTTTAATTTACGTGATTTTAAGTTCTGTTCAAGCAAAGTTTACAATTTCTTTAGCAGATGAAATGATTGTTTTAGAGCACTTTTACACTTGTTTTTTTTTTTTTGTACCATTTTTTTCCGCAATATCTTTCCTTTATGGCTTCCTTAACTAAATTTTTAGCACAAAACGCTTACTTGGACATAGATTTACTCTGTAATTTGAACTTTTCCTATGACTCTTCCCCAATTGCTGGCGGGTTTCCGTTGAGGGTTTCCCGGACCCAAAAAGAATTTAGGATGTGTTAGGTGAACTTCTCTCACAAGTTATGCCCTTAATAGCCCAGATAATGCAGTGTTCTGTGTGTGATTAGGTAACTAGCTGTAATAGAATTGTTTTGGTTAGGTTTATTTTTGCATCGAACGACTTTATGTACGTATAGGAATACCTTTATGTTTGTTAACACCAAGGTGTTAAAAGCGATAATTAGGAAAACTTTTCCGGACGCCACTGAGTATGGATAAATTACTTCCCTTTATGCACAGATGCATGAAAATGTGGGTGTTCTTAAAGAGAATCTGTTTTCAAGGAATAATTAATTTATTTGTTCAAACAAAATTTATTAAATATTTTGTTTAAATTGAAGTGTAATGAAGTTAAATATAACTCACCCTTTGTACAACACTTTTTTTTCTTTAATAAAAGTAAACCAACAAAATGTTCTTCTATTTTTTCCCAAAGATTTAAACAAAATCTTTTATTGGTGATTGAAATAAACTTGGCACGTGACGATCACAAAAATAGACAGATTTTTACTCACAAAGAGCCTTTTATAGCCATAAAATATTGGAAAATTTTTGGGAAAAATCACGTTAACTCAGCGGTATCATACCATGAACAAATACAAATGCAATTGACAATTACAGGCAAAACAAACCAAATGTCAACCAGTTTTGACACACACTGCATTATCCTTAGTACAGGGTGAATTGTATATAAGGGAAATGTTATTAGAAATTTTTACCAAGTTTTAAATAAAATGACTTAAAAAAAAAATCAAATAATTAATAATTACAATTTGTCGATGGGTTTGCTACAAGCGCCTCTACAAACCCCCCCGCCGAAATCAGGTTTGGGTCTGCACGCAACACAAAGCTGATACCGCTGGTAGCAAGAACAATCATATTTACTGTCGAATATCTTTAGCATGGTAGATGCCTATTGAACGTCCATTCATGTCCTCCAGTTCATAGTAGCAATAACCTGTTTTCTTGCGTATTCTAGCTTTAAGAAACGGATGCCCAAGTTTTGCATTATAGCCTTTTTCAAAATTACTTTGCTTAAAATTGCGTCTAAAAACTTCTTGACCCTCGACATAATTCACATCACGTGATCTAAGATTATATGATTTTTCATTTCGGTCCTGTTGTTTTGTCATATTTTTAATAGCTCTTCCCCTAATAACATTAAATGAATCCTCCCTATTAAATCGAATCGCTCTGTCGTCTAACATATTCAGATTGCGAAGTAATGCATACGTTTTACCGTTGGTAATCATATGCTGTCCGAACGCCATGTAATAAGGTGAAGTACCTATGGACGCATGCACAGATGAACGTAGGGAACAACTGATACTGCTGAGGTATTCATCCCAATTACTTTGGTCGTGTTTTATATACGCTCGAATAGCCGAAAGAACTGAACGATTAACGCGCTCAGATGCATTTGACTGTGGCGAATAAATTGCAGTGTAGACGTGGTTTACTCCGTAATTTTGTAACAATTTATTAAATTGGTTCGATTTAAACTGAGACCCGTTGTCAGACACTACTGTCTCAGGTGTTCCGTAAGTATGGAAGAGATCCTGTTCCATATATTTAATGACAACATCCGTAGTAAATTTTTTTACGGGTTTAAGAAAACAAAATTTAGAAAAATGATCTAGAACGATGAATATTCCTATATTGCCACTTTTCGACCGAGGATAAGGCCCTAGGAAATCTATATATAGTTTCTGAAAAAATCTAGACGTTTCTGCTGTTTTGCCCATAGGGGGACGCATAGTACAATTAGGGTGTTTCGTACCTTTACATATCTCACAAGAATTCACGTAATCTTTAACATCATTAACTAAGTTTGGCCAAAAGTAAAATCTCCGTATACGCTCAATTGTTTTATTAATTCCACCGTGAGAACTAAGCGGACTATCGTGTGCCTTCTGAAGCACCTCCGTGGTAATATCTTTGGGGATCCAAAGTTTCCATGCCAAGTCATCCTGCACTCGTTCCCCAGTACAGTGTTCCGTTCGTCTGTACAAGTATCCGTCAACAATCCTTAAGTCAGGAGTTTTATCAATATTTTTCTGAACATTATTTAAAAGTTCGTTATATTCTGTACTCTTAAAAATTTCGGATTGTAAATCCACGAAAACCCCAGTCTCGTCTATAGCGGACAATTGTTTACCAGAAATAACGGACAAATCTTCTACATTGGTACGTGAAAGAGCATCAGGAACTATGTTTTGGCTACCTTTTCTATGCTCTATTTTAAACTTAAAGCCTTGAAGTTTCAAAGCCCATCTTGCCAACCGCGAATTCAGGTCTGTTTGGGACATGAGCCATTTTAACGACGCATGATCAGTTATCACGGTAAACTCATGTCCTTCCACATATGCCCGAAATTTCTTTATACTTAGCATCGCTGCTAAACACTCTTGTTCGGTCACCGAATAATTACGTTGGGCTTGGTTGAGTTTTTTCGACATAAAGGCGATTGGAAACTCTTCACCCTCCGCAGTTTTCTGGACCAACACGCTTCCTATGCCAGTGTTGCTCGCATCACAGTGTATATAAAAAGGCCGTGAAAAATCAGGACTGCGCAATACTGGTGCAGTTGTCAAAATAGACTTTAACTCCTCAAAAGCTTTTTGAGCTTTATCATTCCAAACATATTTCCTGTTCGTCTTTAACAAATCTGTTAAAGGAGCAGTAACTGACGCATAGTTCTTGATGAACTTTCTGTACCAACCGGACATACCTAGAAACCGTCTGATTTGCTTAACAGACCTCGGAGTCGGGAATTCGATTATGGCCGATATTTTATCCGGGTCGGTCTGAATTACACCGTTCCCTACCAAGTGGCCAAGATAACGGACTTCCTGTACGCAAAATTTAGATTTTTCAACATTAATAGTCAGTCCTGAGGAACGAAGTTGCTGCGAGATTTCCCGTAATACTGCAAGATGTCTATCAAATGAGTCTGATACGATCAGCAAGTCGTCCAGATAAACGAACACTTCTGTTCTCAGTATCGCCGGTACCACCTTATCCATAAGTCTCGACATTGTTTGGGGCGCATTACAAAGGCCAAATGGCATTACTTTGTAATGGTATAAGGGGCGACCGGGAACAGTAAATGCCGTTTTATCTTTCGACGACTTGTCCAATGGTATTTGCCAAAACGCGTCTTTAAGATCTATACTCGTTATATATTCAGCCTTCGGTAATCTACTTAAAATGCCATCAATGTTAGGTAGCGGATACGCATCCTTGACAGTAGCCGTGTTCACTTTCCGACTATCAAGGCAAAGTCGAACTTTTCCCGGTTTTCGAACCAAAACGATCGGTGAGGACCACGCGCTGTCCGACTCTTCAATTACGTCCATTTCCAACATTCTGTCTAATTCTGCGTAAATCAATTTTTCCA
The DNA here is from genome assembly GCA_963682025.1 of Cordilura impudica. Lineage (NCBI taxonomy): Eukaryota > Metazoa > Arthropoda > Insecta > Diptera > Scathophagidae > Cordilura > Cordilura impudica. The sequence continues at coordinate 259,116,682 of OY821518.1, read as the reverse complement.
TGGCAGGTGAGACAGGAAAATGCCGCTGTTTTATCGGGGTCGAATTTCCAACATCTATTACGTGAGATATTATGCTTGTCCGCCCAAGACCCTCTTTTGAAAATGACGGAAACGTATTAATCACAAGCTGTAGTTGTTGTTTTTCTAATGTTGATAAAGGTCGTTGTTCAAAAGGCTCAGAAATATTATTTGAAAATAATTTAGTATTTAATTCGGATATAAGCCCAGTTGGTAACAATTCAAAGGCGTGCCAAAAGTCTATTCCTAAGTAAAGTTTCTGAGATAAACTTGGTATGATAAAAAGTTTAATAGGCTTAACAATACCCCTAAAAGTAATATCAGTATTTATATAACCAGAAACATCTTGAGTTTTCCCATCTGCAGTTTTTACGAATGAACTAATTTTTTTAAAAGGATAATTTGAAGTTAAAAATTCCTTAGCAGCTACCGAACCTAAACAACTAACAGATGCACCTGTATCTAACAAGCCACTGTAATTTTGGCCAAAAAGTAAAACATCTGCGTATGGTCTTATGTCATTAGGTTTGTCATATAATGAGCTCAAAAGACACCGGCGCGTATGAGCAACATTTTGCCAATAATTCTTCATACGCTCCGTTGAACGGACTTTCTTAAAATTCGGTTTTTCATCGTTAAATATTTCCGCCCGTTTGGCCTTATATTCTGCTAATCTAACATGAAATGGTTTGAAATATGTAGGTGGATGAGCTTTTTGGGAAAATAAATTCTGACTTGTATGTGGTAATGAGGTATATGGATTTGACAATTCTTTATTGCTTAAAATTTTCGTTTGTTTCAAAATTTTAGGTGACATTTCAGACGTTTGAAACTTATTATTTTTAAAGCGATTTTCGTCGGAGTGTGATAAAGTAAAATCAGGATTTTTAAGTGTATAATCATGGCTTTTATCTAGGTCAATAGATCGATTTATTCGGTATTTGTGCTGGTCGAGCTCATCTGTTTGTGTGCACTTCTCTGTGCATTCGCTCTGTAGTTTTTTGAATTGCACTTTGTACACCTAGGTTTGTAAATATTTGGTGTGCCACAACCATAACAAAATACTTTACGCTCTTCGAGACAATCCTGATATCTATGACCAGCTTTCTGGCAATTCCAACATGATAATGAAATTTCTGATACGTCCTCATCAGATGCTTCTAACTTATCTTCCGCGATTTCATGGACCTGCCTACGAGGGACAAACTGCTTTGAATTATGTTGCCTCTTATTAATATCTTGCAAAAAGAATTCTCGTCGGCGGCAAATATCTCTAAGTTGAGCAACTGATGATACCTGAATATTTAAAATTTCATGCTGCACCTCTGGAAGCAAATTTCTGCGTAAAATTTCTACTAATATATTCTCATTTAAGGGTTGCGTCAATCGGTCCGCTATGTCTACAATTGCCTCGTAAAAAATATCAAAACTCTCATTAGGGCGTTGTTTTCGATCGCGTATCATCTCCCTAAAATCTATATCTGTTCGCGAATCTTTATATTGCTTACGCAAAGCTTGGCACAGATCAGACCAACGAATATTTGGCACAGATCTATGGTATCTCCAGAACCAATCACTTGCCTTAGAGTCAAATAGTGTAGAAATATGTCGACAAAGTAAATCGAAATTCCCGTTCAATGTCTGGGTAGTTAACGCCTCGACCCTATATAAAAAATTATCTATTGACATACCCTCTGGATCACCAGTAAACTTAAGTTTCCAATTGAATATAATATGACCAACTTTTTCAGGTCTGAAGGAATTATCAGTATAAGGTGAAACTTGTCCAGCAGAATGATTCCAGCCATTATCTAACCCTGGCGGAATATTATTATTATTGTTAGCTGTCGGTATACCCAAGAGTTGGTTTAATGTTTGTTGCTCTCCAGCAGGTAAATGATTTTGGTTAGAGGTAGGAAACCCTGAAACGGATTGAATTTGTGGCTGTACCGGTAAATTCAGTCTACTTAAACTTGATTGAATATTGCTTTCAATCAACCTACTAAATTCTTCACTAAGTGTTGCTAATAATTGTGCTTGCTGCGACATAACAGCCGTAGTTACTAAATTTTGTATCTGATCAGTCTGATCTTGAGCTGAATCGGTAGGCAAACTAGCAGGATTTCCGGTAGGGGATGGACCAGAAACAGTATCAGACAATGCACCTAAACCTGACCTATTCAAGTCACTATTTAAGGCTTTTTGAGCTTGTTGTCGAGTTATCATAGGCGGTGGATGGTTCATATTACCTTTACCAGGAGTTGCAACTAGAGGCAATATTGAAAGGCTTAATTTGCAAGTAGGACAATTCGGATTTGATTTGGCATATTTGGTCAAACACGATTTGTGAAATTGATGCCCACAACGAGTCATGTTCCCATATTTAGCGTCACTAATAAGGTTTTCACATATGCCACAGGGTGGCAAAAATTGGCTATCACCAGGAGTGGTATTAGGATTTTGTGCACCCTCCATTATAAACAAAATTTACTTGAAACAATATAAATAAAAAAGTATAGAAGCTCGCCAAACAAAACAAAAATCCGGTTTAATTAGAAATTAAAAAAAAAATATTACTTAAATAAAAGAAAAACGTATGAAGATAGCAAGAAATTAATAAAAAAAATCCAATAATTCAAAAAAAAACTCTTGATTTAATTACAGAACTAGACCTAATAGAAAACATCTAATAGAAAAATCAAAAAAAAAATTTAATAAAAAAAGTTAACTAAATAATAAAAAAAATTTGTTCCCTTCCTAATTATGGTAAACAAATTTCCAGGTTTAATTTAAAAACCAAAAAAAAATAATGTTCAAAAAAAAATCAAAAATTATTTCAAATGAAATTGAAATAAAATAGTACAAAAAAATTTAAAATTTGCGCATATTCCATTTCATATCAAAAAAACTCTTACTAATAGCAAACATTTATTTAAATTAATATTTTCCTCTACCTGTTTCAAGAAAATAGCGATAAATTTTCTAATTGTCACATTCAGGACACCGAGCATGAAGCTTATAGCATTCTTCGATACAATCAATATGAAATTTGTGCCTGCAAACACGAATAATAAGGACCTCGTGATCGGATAAAATCTTACTTTTGCATAAAAAGCAAATTGGATCACGAACCAAAGTAGGAGATCCCTCCATCATAAAGAGAAAAAAAAATACTAAATAATAAAAAAAATTAAAATAAAAAAATGTAAGGTGAGAAAAACTAAAAAAAAATAAAAAAAATTAAGTTGGGAAAAATAACAAAAATCAGTTGAATCGGAATAAAAATCGTAACGTACCTCAAAAAAAAATTTTGTTCATTAAAACCAAAAATGATAAATTCAACTTCATTGAATTTAAAACAAAAAAAAATATCAAAAAAAATTATATGAAACTGTCTGATTTCTGTGCGTTGTTGTCGGATAGGGATATACTGAGTCAACAGAAGAAAACTGTTTATGCCCATAAATTAATTTCCAGAGACGGAAAAGGAAGTAGTAGAACAGAATTAAGAGAGAGATAGCAAAGAGAAAATGTTAGAAGATGTTAAGTTGGTACTAATTTAGTGTTAAACCAAAATAGTCATTTCCGAACTAAACTAATTTAAGGAACTTTACTGAAATAATGAAAAAAATTAGAACGGTCTACGTTTTAGCATCAATTTCCAAAACGTAGCATTTCCAGTAATAATTTTTCATAATTTAAATAAAATTGTGAAGAAGATAAGCAGGAAGGCGTATGAAAACTCTAATGAAGGTTAACACCATATGTTACTTATGGATATTAATTCCATAACACTAGTAAATCATACATAGAAAAAAAAATACAAAATAATATAAAAAAAATTAATAGTGATAGAGAAGTAAATGGTAAGAAAATTAAAAAAAATAAGGAGCCACACGAAAAAAAAATTGAAAACTAATTCAAAAGCTGAAAAAAAAAATATATTTAACTCATGTGGGCCCCACGTTGGGCGCCAAAAATTCTTTCTGTAGCATGCAACTTAGCTCTCAAGCAGCAAAAGAACAAATTTGCCAGCAAACGTTCGTAGCATTAGCACGCATTTAAGTTCCAGCCTCTATCTCGTCGGCGATTGGGGTGGGATTCTTGGACTACAATGCTTGCGGCTGTCGACTATTATGCTAACAGAAAAAGATTTTAAAGAATGCGTGCATTGTTATAAGGAAAGAGGGAAAAGTAAAGAAAATAAGAAAATGAGAGGAAGGAAATTGATTTAGAGGGGAAAAACAAGCATCTATGTTGCTTGAATATGTGCTGATGTTATACATATTTTTACCCGCCCAACCATGATCATATAATAAAATATCTGTGGAAATTTACATGATCCCAAATACATTACCCTATCCAAACAACTAGCTAGAAATCACAACAAAAGATTTTTATAGATCCATTCTAATGAATTAATTTATTGAAAATAAAAAAAAATCTTACAATTTAACATTAAACCAAGATTTAATTTATATATAATGTTATTAACTTATATCGAAATTTATAAAAGATTTGAAATTAAACATTTTTGAATTTAAAAACTAACATACTTTTATCACCAGCAAAACTTTTTAGTTAAGAATTCAAAAGAAAAAAAAACAAGTATTTGTGCCGAAATCAACAAAAAAAAAATGCTGAAAAAAACCCTAAAAAGGTATATCCCGTTCGGATATCAGGGTATAATATGTAATAAGTCAAATTGTGCAATAAAATATAAAAAAAAAGATGTATCAAAAAAAAATAAAAAAAAACTTTACTAGGTATCGGCCGAATTCGATAAAGTAGCCACGAAATTAACGTTTAATCAATAATATCGAATACATTCTTTTATAAAAGGCATACATTATACTTTTAGATGCGGAACGCGTGGAATAGAAACAATTGAAAGATTCCCGTTAGTTGTATTATCGTCTTATTTAATAATTAAACACATTAGAAGCCATTTAAATCGTGCTTTAAAATATTACACCAACATATTGGATATCAAAATAATTCAATTTTTATTTCGGATTGTTTACTTTTAATGTTTTTAATGTTGGATTATTAAATACGTTCATGAGTTGAATTCATCACTGTTGGCTTAACATGTCCAAAAAAAATACACTTGTTCGCTGTTATCAACAGACCACAAAAATGTTAACAAGTAATTTTAACAGTGATGCATACAATTATGTTAACTAAAATAAATGTTAGAAAAGGTAGTATTTGACTTACATTGATCGAATTAATCCCACGATGAAAGATCTTTCATAGCTGGATGCAGTGTGTCGATGATGATTTTAATAATTTTTAATTCTAATAATTGTTCATAACTTTTATAATTTTTGGCTAACTATATGATTTTGTATTTATGATTTACTAAAGAAAACCAACCGCTGTACTCAAAAACCAGGTTTTAACGATATGGCACTCATCATCGTTATTTTTAGATATTGTCTATTCCTTTGTTTGTCCATATGTTTAATTTTAGTACAATCCAGTAACAAGTGCTTTTTTTTTCTTTTTTTTTTTAGGATTTTTAATCAATATTCTACTTTTTTTTTATATCAAATTGCACTAAAGAAATCGCTGTTTTTATATTTATTTTTATGTAAAAAAACGCGTTTTTGTGTTAATTTTTGCACTTTGAAAAATGAAAATTATGACACTGGTGATAAGTATTAAATGAAATTTTAAGAACTAATTAACACTACTAATTCATAACATTTTATCCTATTTCTATTTTTGTTTCTTGTAGAATTTAACAACACATTAAAGACAAGCTATTTCTGGATTTTTTGTTATTATGATTTCATGAATTGGTTTGTAATAAAATGTTTCTTTAATTATGGATTTTCTAACATGTTTCTTTTTTTTCCAGTTTATTAAGCTTTATATGTATTTGAGTGTTTGTGAATTTAGTGAAACTTTATGTTAGCACAATTTAGATTTTATATAGAGAAATATATAGTTTTAAGTTAGTCATATTTAGAATTTTTAATCAGTTAACTTTATAGTTTCACTTTAGTATATTTAATAGGTTCACTTTAAGGTTCAGTATTTTAGACAAAAAAAATTTTTATAGTGATATTTTACATTACTTTGTAGGTGTTGATTAGGACATTTGTGTAATTTCATTTTAGCCGAATTCAGAACTTTTAGTTAGGAAAATTTTTATAGTTTTAATTTAGACAAATTTAGAGTTTTTAGTTAGCACAATTTAAACCAAATTTAGGGTTCTAGATTAAAAAAAATTTTTTTTTTTTTTTTTTTTTTATAGTTTTATCTAAGCCAAATTCAAAATTTTTAGTTAGCTCAATTTTAGCTTAATTTATAGTTTTGTTTAACGAAATATTATAGTTTTAAGTAAGAAACTTTTTGATGCTTAGTTAATAGCTAATAGCGAAATTCATAATTTTGGGTTAGTCACTTTTTAACACTTTTCTTTAGCCAAATTTTTGATTTCGTTTTGCACCATTTCAAAAGTTTTAATTTACGTGATTTTAAGTTCTGTTCAAGCAAAGTTTACAATTTCTTTAGCAGATGAAATGATTGTTTTAGAGCACTTTTACACTTGTTTTTTTTTTTTTGTACCATTTTTTTCCGCAATATCTTTCCTTTATGGCTTCCTTAACTAAATTTTTAGCACAAAACGCTTACTTGGACATAGATTTACTCTGTAATTTGAACTTTTCCTATGACTCTTCCCCAATTGCTGGCGGGTTTCCGTTGAGGGTTTCCCGGACCCAAAAAGAATTTAGGATGTGTTAGGTGAACTTCTCTCACAAGTTATGCCCTTAATAGCCCAGATAATGCAGTGTTCTGTGTGTGATTAGGTAACTAGCTGTAATAGAATTGTTTTGGTTAGGTTTATTTTTGCATCGAACGACTTTATGTACGTATAGGAATACCTTTATGTTTGTTAACACCAAGGTGTTAAAAGCGATAATTAGGAAAACTTTTCCGGACGCCACTGAGTATGGATAAATTACTTCCCTTTATGCACAGATGCATGAAAATGTGGGTGTTCTTAAAGAGAATCTGTTTTCAAGGAATAATTAATTTATTTGTTCAAACAAAATTTATTAAATATTTTGTTTAAATTGAAGTGTAATGAAGTTAAATATAACTCACCCTTTGTACAACACTTTTTTTTCTTTAATAAAAGTAAACCAACAAAATGTTCTTCTATTTTTTCCCAAAGATTTAAACAAAATCTTTTATTGGTGATTGAAATAAACTTGGCACGTGACGATCACAAAAATAGACAGATTTTTACTCACAAAGAGCCTTTTATAGCCATAAAATATTGGAAAATTTTTGGGAAAAATCACGTTAACTCAGCGGTATCATACCATGAACAAATACAAATGCAATTGACAATTACAGGCAAAACAAACCAAATGTCAACCAGTTTTGACACACACTGCATTATCCTTAGTACAGGGTGAATTGTATATAAGGGAAATGTTATTAGAAATTTTTACCAAGTTTTAAATAAAATGACTTAAAAAAAAAATCAAATAATTAATAATTACAATTTGTCGATGGGTTTGCTACAAGCGCCTCTACAACTGTGGATGGCATACATCTCCAAGAGTATTTTTCATTATAAAGTATTGCTGTTTTATTGGCGTACTCTCCAAATTTTTTTGCATTTATCTTTCTGCTGCATGCTAGAACTTGTAATATGATTTTGAATCGTCTTATTAATTCATGATCTACACCTGTGGTAGATGCTGCAGTTTCCGGATCGGAAAAAAATCTCCTTGCAGTATTCCCATCATTTGTGTTTCCTTCCCCTTGTTTTGGTTGGTCGATTACGAGGCCTAGCTGTAGATATTTTTGTTCAATTTGTTTTTTTTTTGCTTTCTTTTTTCTTCATTTTCTTTGTTTTTTCTCACTATTTCGCCTAACGGACCAAACTCCAAATCATAACCCAATTTAAGAATATGCTTCATGAAACGTATTCTAGCATGAAGAGGGGGCATTCCAAATTCGTAGGCTTCCTTAAAACTTTCGTCTTCTGGTGGAGGTTGGCTTAATTGACTTGATGTCTTTTGGTATATAATGCAATATAATGCAGATTGTGAAGATAAGCATTTTTTTTTTTGGCAGAAACTAAATCTCGATACTTTGGCAAAATTCCACAATACTTTTCATTGGTTCGCTTCCGCAATTCCTTATATTGATTTTTGGTCATTTTAAGTCCAAAGATAGGGCAAACGCTTCTTCCGGCGTAAATTTCTTATCTTCAATTTTTGTAGGAATGCTTTTCAAAATCCTCTTTCTGCGCCTTGGACTCGCTTCTACTATTTTTTCAATTATTTCAAATTTATTTCTTTTATTTTGTGTTGGTTGAATTTGCAAAAATGAATCCTTAATAATTCTTTGAGAAATTTCTTCATTGATATTCTCCAGCTTGCGCCTTCGAGATCTTTCACTATATCTGCCAATTGGTTTTGCTGGTCGACCCTTTTTTCCACTTTCGTTGGCAGTTGTAGATGCACTCTCAAAAATAAGTTCCTTTATTAACCAGTATTGGTAACGTTTGTACATATTAGCCTTGCTATGAGAGCATTCAATGCACCGTCTTTTCAAATTCGATGCAAAATTACTCATTTTTCCTTTGTGCTTTTCAATGACTTCTAGGTTACAATTTTTAAAGATCTCTGTAACAATACTTAGCCATTGCATAAATTGTAATGAATAATAATTGTGGAAACATTATTATAAATACTCTTTCTTGCAATTATGTACAATAAAATTTTTATCTTTTATTACCACTTTTAGAAACATAAACATAACCCACACCCTAACCCCTTTTAAAAGGTGAAGCATACCTGCTCATATCTTAAAGGGCTATGTCGCAATAGTTTTTTTTTTACCATTTACCTGTTATTTAAATTGTTTCCCATTTTGGCAGGTACTTAAACTTTATAACTCTAATTCTCAACCCTTTTTTATAAGTATATAACAACTCCTGGCAGCTCTACCGACACGCAAAAAAATACACCGCGGCGCACCGGTACGACCAACTTTTGTATTCATAACACTCAGACGGACGGACGAACATCGTTTAATCGACTCAGAAAGTGTTTTTGAGTCGATCCGTATAATAAAAGATGGATAAAGGTCCAATATTTTTGGCAGTTACAAACATCACCTCAAACTTAATATATCCTAACCACATAGTGGACCACTTTTGTATTCATAAATTTTGCAGAAAATATCTAACCTTGGGTCAGAAAAATTGTTCTGGTGCACACGGGCGGAAACTGGCGGGTATATAATGGGATATACGAGTATAGGGGAGGGTTCGGACTATAGAAGGGTGCAAGATTTTTTCTGACTGCTTTTGACTGGCAGGAGTTATGCTCTATTAAGTAGGAGATTTTCGGAAACTATGGACCTTTTTTAAAAAAAATTTTTTTTTTAATTTTGGAATGACTCAGGGATTTTACATGTTTAGCATTAATAGCATGGAAGCCCCAATATTATACAAAATTTATTTCACTTCCAAATCTTTTAAACCAAAAAAGTTACAGTCATTCAAAAATCAAAATTTACAAAGAAATTTTTAATTTTAGCAAAATATTGAGAAAGCCCATTTTCGAAGACCCTGCTCGCTATGGTATGGTTGAGAGAGAGTCGCAATTTTTTGGCTCCCTAGGTTTGCTAGTATTTACTTTCAAATGAATAACATAACTTTAAAATCGGTAACAAAAAAAAAAAAAAAAATGATTTTTGGCCGCCTTCTCAAAATATGGTCCACTATGCGACGTTGGAGTTAAATTTGGTTTGGTATAAAACTTTAAAATCCGAATATTGGCTTAGAATTTGCTTCTTCACTTCTTCACTATAATTTGGAATAATTTTCGAGTTTTTTTAAGAAGATTCAGCAAGCTTTGGTTACAAAAATTAAAATTGTTGCCGTTTGCGATTCCTATATCATCAAATGCAGCCCAGTCTTTCATTTCTTCGTCTGGAAATCTGCAATCTAGATGATCACATAGCTTTGTGCTAAATTCAATAATTTCAGCAGTATTATCGCTTGTGTTGAGAAGTTTTATTGCTTCTTCGCGCCAAAAAATAATTTCTCCAAGATACTGGCTCCGAATCTTTTTAATAATGGATTTTACATATTGATGAGCTTCCATAGCAGAAATCACGCTTTTTGGAAAAAAATTTGCTCATTTCAGCTAATTCAATTAAAATATCATTTAGCACTGTTAAAGCTAATCGGTTCAAAGAATTAGTAAGATCCTTAACACAATATTAAGAATTGGATCATTTGAATTTTCAAATTGACCTTTGCAATACTCAATCAAAACATCATAATTTCGAATAAATAGAATCACTGCAAAGTGCCGTGAAAGCCACCTTACCTCATTGAGGTCTAAAACTCAAAACGTAGCATTCTATTACTGCAGTTAAATCAATTCCATGGACTTCTCTGTGTGTCACACAATGCTGAGCTGATAAATACGGAATACCTCATTATAGTATCTTTGCTACTCCACTATAACCCCCCAGTATATTCGCAGCACCGTCCGATGTCATCATTACCATTTTGTCCATATCCAACTTAAAATCAGAGTAGAATTTTTTGATAACTGCCACAATTGATAAAGCATGGCAAGCACTTAACTGAATTATGGTTGCAAAATAGGTTTTGTAATCAAGGTTTGTTCTGAATTTTTTGTAAACTAAAAGCATTTTATGAACATAATATCTGTGGTCTCATCAATTATTAAGCAATGACATTGTGATTTTCTAATAGCATCGGAATCTTCATTCTGAACCACTGAATTCAAAGACATAATTTTTGCTAAGCCAACTTTCAGGAATTTGAACATATTTTGATACGTGGCTATTTATTTCCTGCACAGAATTCACTGAAGTGTTCAATTTTATTGCCAAAATTACGTTGTCACTTAAAACTTTAACCACTTATGGGCTTGCCTTTTGTCTACCAGTATTTTATATTATTACCTCACGGTCTTTAGGAGTCTCAATAATCAGTCGAACTAATCCAAGACATCTACGAGCTGTAAGAATTTCAACCGTGTTTTGTGATTTAGATGACGTTTCAGATAATCCAATTTCCAATCATCCCACTTTTTCCCAATGGAAAAATCTCCTTCTACTTTCGCTTCGGTACAAAATTTTCACTTAATTGTACTTTCTTCTTCATTGAATTCAAATATATAGTCTAGTTTCACATGGTCAAGTTCACGTGAAGTTGGTATTTTAGTCTTAACAGGTTGCAAAAGCCAAACAGGTTTGATATTTGGACATACTTTCCTGGACGTTGACGCTGATTGAATTGAATAGTTTCTTTTTGACATCGTTGAAGCTGGGATTGAATGTATTTAAAAAAAATCAACAAAAATAAATTATAACACACAAAAAACTCAAATAATTTTTAATATCGATCCAAGTTGGCTTATTTTTACATACAAAACAGAAGGTATAATGCAGATGTGAGTCTTTTGAGATTTCCACATGCCATTACAGTTCCATCTAGAGGCTGTGTGCAAAGACAAAATTAGCTATGGTATATGTAGAGAAAGCTAATAATTGGAAAAACTCAGCTTGTTCGTGCTAACTCTCGTATAAAGAAAAAATAGGCCTCATATTCTTTTCTTCCAAATGTTTGAGTTAAATAGTTGATTAGGTATGAGTTGAAGTAATAGGCAGAAGGATGCTGAAGATGAACAAGTCGCGTTGTTCGAAAATAGCTATTCCATCTTGCACTGTTCTTCAATTTTTTCCATTTTTCTCTTATATTGCAAACTCATCTTTTCTATTACAAGTCCCGGTTTACAGATGAAATTTTTCTTTCTGAAATTGTTTGAAATTCTCTTTTAAACTTTCATCCGTGTCTACGCACTGAAATTTTTTTATTGAAATTCAAGATTTATTCATGTTTACTTTATCACTTTATCCATATATTTTATAATTTTATTCCATTAAAATTAACTTTCTGTCAAATTATTGTCTTTCTTAATACACACGAACATAAAAATTAAAGAAAACGTAAAATGAAAATTACGAAGCAAGAAACAAAAAAGAATTTCAGAATACATGAAAGTATGTACTCCTGCCACTCTTCTCTCCCATCTCACCTATAAACTCAAGATTTTCAGTAAGAAAACTTTCATGTATAAACACACACTTAGAAAATATATACATGATCTCAAACCGAACAATAAAGAACTAATTTTTAAAAATTATAAAAAAACGGTCATTAATTAAAAAAAAAAAAAACTCGCGAGCAATTTTCTTATGCGCGCAGCATGGAATGATGTAAGCAACAAATCATTTATTATGCGCGATTGCGCATGCGCGCACCTTCAATGGTACGTTGCCCACTGGTTAATTTCAGAAAATATGTCCCGAATATTATTTTTTGGAATTATTGAAATATTATCAACATTTCCAACATTTGAATCCATTCTTGCATCTCAATGCTTTAGAATGTCATTCCAACCTAAGCTAACTAATTGTGAAGGAGAAATATCAGAAATATAATGGAAACTTTGCTATACATATATCCAAATGTGAAGTTTTAAAGTCTAATCATGTATCTTCATTTGGCTCTCGACTTTAAAATTTTTTTTTGCAAATTTGCTTCTAGCTTAAACGCCTTTTCATGAGATTAAATTTATTTACGTAGACAAGCTTTGGTTTTTTTATTAAGAAACATTAACATTATCATTTTGTAATGAGCTTATACTTTCATATGGAACGTTTTTGGCTCTCCTAAAAATTTTTGAGCTTTTTAGTTACGCAGTTATTGCAGAAAGCCATTAATGCATTTTGGTTTAAAATGATGTTGTGTCAAAATTTCCATTCACCAATACGTTTTTACAGTAGGCTGTCCTTTTATCCATTAAGCATTTACAATTAAGGAAATAGGAATACTTGCTGTATACGTCTGTCTGTAAATCTAAATCTCCGCTCTCTTCAATTCGAATAAAATCTTCTTATTAAATTAAAATAATATTAAATTAAAATAAAATAGGCTATTTCGAGATGAAAATAAGCCAAGGATAGGAATAGATTCGACAAAACCCAATTTATCAGTCCCACTTTTTTTTGGATAACATAACGAATGAGTTATATCAAAATTATACCACGCATACGCCACGCTGTACCTACATTTCACAAAAAAAAAAAAAAAAAAAACAAGTAAGAAAATTATAGTCGGTCTAGACCGACTATACGATACCCTATACCATGCGTTTAGAAACCCTATCTCTTAGGCCCAACTAACTGGACATTGAAAATAAGCAAAAACCAAATTTGAGTGGGATTTTTATTAATTTTTTTGGCTGCAGATATGAAAAAGTTCATATCGGATGCTATATCTCTAAAGGGACTAGGTCCAAAAATGGACCGATCCTGATCATGTTTGGTAAAGTCTCTTGTATTTTGCAAAAATATATACAAACAAAATTTGAGAAGAATCAGTGCAATATTTTTGTTTTTTAATAGATTTAAGTGAAGATCGGGAAGCAGATCTATATGGGGTCAAAGGCATCATTTTTGGACTACTCATTAGTGGATGTAATAAACGCATACAAACCCAATTTGAGTAAGATCTATATGACAATTTGGATCTTATGGCAATTTATGTCGATTTCATATGGGTAATTTGTATGGGGGCTAGGTCTGAACATGGGCCGATTCTCACCAATTTCAATAGCTTTCATTCCATGGCCGATAGAAGCTCATATACCAAATTTCATCAAAATATATTCATATTTGCGACCTGCAGTTTGATTAGAAGCTTTACATGGACACACAGACGGACGGACGGACATTGTTAAATCAACTAAGAAAGTGATTCTGATTCGATCGGTATAATTAAAGATGGGTCTAGTTCAAATAGTTTTGGTTGTTACAAACAGCAGCACAAAGTCATTATACCCAAACCACATAGTGGTATAGGGTATAAAAAGCTGCTTACGCCATCTCCTTTCTGTTTCATTTATTACACAAGGGAGCGAGGTTTTTGTAGATTAAAAATGGAATGTTGTTTTTAATGTTATTTGGAACGCTGAATCCAAATCTGCACTTGGTTTTTTTCTATCAGCTCGAATTTTCGCGATATACCGTTATATCCAAAATTGAGGCACTTTCACTATATATATTGGATATATATTAGTAGTGATAATATGGTTCACCATATTCAGTTAAAAGAACAAATCCAAAAATAGTTAATAATTTACGTGAGTACTATCTTCCTAAAAATTATATGATTAATTTCATATGAATCTATCTTTGTTTTTTTCTATATAAGAGAACCTTTATTCTGTTCGTTTTCTTTGATGTTTTTTCTACAGTTTTTGTGCTGGTTAGTTAAAGTTGTCCCTTAATAACAGAAAAGTACCCTTTGGCAAGGTAATATATATACCGTTATGTCCAAATTGAGGCACTTTCACTATATATATTGGATATATATAAGTAGTGATAATATGGTTCACCATATTCAGTTAAAAGAACAAATCCAAAAATAGTTAACAATATTAGCTTTAACCCGTGCTTACATTGGTTTTAAATTTGGCAAGTATGTTCTTAGACATCATTGAAGTTATAAAAAAAAAAAAAAAAATTAAAAAAAAATCAAAAATACGTAGTACCCGTATCGTAGAAATGCGAGCTGATGGAGAAGAATGGAGATTAGATTTGAAATGTGCGACCTTAAGTTAGAAAATAATTGCAATTCAGTTTCAGTCAACATCAAAAAAAATCAATTTTGTTCCCTTGTGTTATAATAATTTTTTTGTTTGGCTGGTGCGAAATAAATCATATTACTCACATAACGGTTAAATTTATAATTATTATTTTTTGTTGGTCATATTTTCGAAATGCAACCGAAAAAGGCAGAATTAATTGCGTAATTTTTTGGAGACTAAATTGAGCTGTTAATGTAGTTCGAAATTTTTTGAAGTTCCCTTGTAATAACAGATAAAATTTAAAAAAATCAGGCAGAAAATCAAGAGCCTCAGCGCGAAGTAAACGCAAGATTGTCACAAGCACCTGCAACTCAACTAAACCTTTCGAGCGAATGTATCCGAAATATATCCCGATGGACAGTGAATCGCGTACTATAGCAATCTTTAATAACTCTTCGTCAAAAAGTTAAGAATGCGTCACGATTACTGGCTCGGTTTATAGGCCGTTTGCTTTTGTTAAAAATAATTTCAGTACGGATTGGAATAAGATAAGTAATTATTTGCTATCTGTAGTCAACATATTGTTGGACAAATTTTTTAAAAATAGTTTTTTCCGATGAGAAAAATTTTTTTAGACGGTCTGGATAGTTACAAATCATGCTGGAGAGATTTATGTAAGGAATCACAATATCTTTCTATAATAAATTTTGGTGCTGATTCTCTTGAAAATATTATGGCACGAAGAATCTTTGGGCCTGTCTCTAATAATGGAGGCCCTACTTACTATTAGTGAAAAATGGTTTTCGGTTTTAGTTCAAAAATTTTTATTTAAATTTTAAATTTTAAAATGGCATTTCATATCTTACACCATAAAAAAAACCAAAAATTTATAAAAATCAATATTGGTATTAAATTTGCGATCACTAGGTTTTTAATACATCAGTAGAGATAAGAATAGGGTGCGGCTATGTAATGGCGCTTGCAACCTTAAGTGTTATTAATTTTAATTTATTTTTACTATTACTCGCAAAATGCCGATCTTAAATTCGTTTTACTCAAGGAATAAAATATCTTTCTTTCTTTAACAGCAACTTGTGAAAATTTTTATTGGCTATAATTTTAGCATACTGGTAAATACTTGTCTTTCTATTGCTTGTTGATATTTTACTTATATTTATTTTTATCTTTTATACCAGACGTTGGAGGAAAAGCGTTAGATTTTCTATTCTTCAAAATCATGTCGATTAAACCGAGCTTAGGTTAGGCCAAAGACAAATTCCTCTGCCATTTTGTTATCTAGCAGCCTTTGGAGAAAGTTCTTGATTTCAAAAAAAAAATTTTGAATTATTTAGATTTTTGATTAAAAGTTAAAGGGATTTTGTTTAAGTGGTAAATTTTGTTAGAGACAATTTTGATGAATTTTCTTTAAATTAAAACATAATTTCGTGATAAATTTTAAAATAATTTACACAAAGGAAAAATCCTTTGATACATAGAGGAAAGGAAAAATATATAAAATTTACGTGAGTACTATCTTCTTAAAAATTATATGATTAATTTCATATGAATCTATCTTTGTTTTTTTCTATATAAGAGAACCTTTATTTTGTTCGTTTTCTTTGATGTTTCTCCTACAGTTTTTGTGCTGGTTAGTTAAAGTTGTCCCTTAATAACAGAAAAGTACCCTTTGCCAAGGTAAATTTAGCTTAATATGATTCGGATCGAATTTTCACTATACGGAAAATTAAGCAGGTATCATGAGTCAATAAATTAGAAGTTTCATCAAGTGCCCCAAGATCCCATTATTTTGCCGTCGATTGTATGCACTTACTACCCATTTAATTTCATTCGTGTGACTATTGCGGTTGATGGTACTATTGCTCTAAGATTATTTTCCCATTTTTGCCAATTCAAATGGTAAAACGATAGCAAATTAATTTCTTATTTAATTAAATCCATACATAAGCTCTTTTTTTTAGATTTGGCACCTGAAGTATAATATTAAATTGGGTTGCTATTCATAACATCAACAATAATCCAAAGCTTTTGGATAGCTCACTCTGTTTGTCTTGTGAATCAATGTCAAACAAGTATATGCCAGTGGTTAGTTTTTTCTAAGCGCTGGTTAGTCTGAAATGTCATCTTTTTCATCTTCCCGTATAAATACCGTTGGTAGCCAAGAAAAGTGCAAAGAAATCAAAAAAAAATTATTGCTATGTAACATAAAAATTTATGGATGTTGTGTTAAAAAAAAGGAAAAAAATCATTAAAAAAATCTAAAGGTGTAGTGAAAAAATCGTTAAAAATTGCTAAAAAGAAACATTTCTTAAAGTCGCAAAGGGAAACCAATTTTTTTTCGAAGTGTGTTAACGTTTACGGGTAGATTACAAAAAAAAACTAATTTACAAAATTAAAAAAAAAAAATTTTTTTTGTAGCAGACAAAAGTAAAAACAAATTAATTGTAAACAAAGAGTTTGTTAAAAACTTGGCTTGAAAAAGAATATTAATTAAAAATTTCTACTTAGAATTAAACTAAAGAAAAACCATGCAAGAATCCGAAAATTAAAATTACATGAAGAAGCAAAAGAAGAAAAAGTTAAAATTTATCATGATCAAGAAAAAAAAAATTTCAGCAATACGCACGTTGAAGTTATTAAAATTAATAATCTAACCCAAATTTCAGATCGATCGGATGGGGGGAAATGACATTTAAATCACCCCGTGACTGTGCGTAACCACGCGTGACTACCCCAAAATTAATCTGTAGCCACAGCAAGACTATGGGCCAAGTTTCAGATCAATTGGATAAGGGGGAATGGGGTTGCCCCCGCGACAGACAGAGAGATTGAGTTAAAATAAAGAGTTTAAATATTATATTGTTAATAATACTATTTATATTAAAACAAGTTAAGTAACAATGTTATCTATTTAAAGTTATTAAATTTTTTACTTTTATGTGTTAAATATCAATTTGTTTCCCTGTGTTCAAATATTTTTGTGCCTTGAAAGGTTAAAGAAACTAGTTAGTTTTGGTCTCATATAATTTTTCGGTATTTATTTATTTTTTTTTTTTTTTTGTTCATGTATGTTAAAACTTAAGCAAAATTCATGATCTCCCATTAAACTAAATATTTACATAAAACACTTTCACGTATAATTAACTAAAATTTGAGTACATGTACAAGAGTACTTTACAACAAAACCAAATTAACATTTCAATAAATTTTGATAATGAATGTTAATTAACAGCGGTGCCACCGCCTACAACTTTTAATATGAAAGAGAAGCTTTGGGATGTGCATGCATTTTGGTTCTGTTAAATCATACAAGTATTAAAAAAAAATATTTAAAAAAAATACGAAATTTCAATTCATTATTAATATTTTGAACACTGAGACAATTACATATATATATATATATATCTTTTAATACATTCTATGTGCTTTGTAAATTTTTTTTATTATAATATTTAATTAGTTTTCTAATTTTGAAGCTTTTCAAATAGGATTTTTTTTAGTTACTAGCTATTCCAATTCATTACACAGTGCTACACTGAAAAATAACTTGTGAAATGACCTAGTGTATGTTGTAGGTCAAGCTGAGTGTAGTACATAACCGGTTTTAAAAGTTCAAATATACCCTCAAATTTCCGAGATATCGGGAAAAGTGTATTTTTTTTGGACAAGCGCACCTAAACATTTGTAACTCAATCATTTTTTAATCGATTTCAAATTTTTAAACGGTATTAATAAGAAACGAACATGGTCTTTCCAAATATATATACTTTCATTACCCTATTAAGATAAATATGTAGAGATTTTTTTAATAATATCTAAATTTCTCAGTTTTTTTTTTTAAACTTTTTCAATTTCTACGAGAGTTTTTTTCGAATCTTCTTTTAAGAGAACAACAGTCTTATAGCCAGTGTCCTTCTGAGTGAAACAAACTTTCAGTTGCTTAAATCGGTTAAAAATTGATAAATTTATAGTACTTTTTGTAAACAATGAAAAACCGATTTCGATTATATGATTAAAAAAAAGAAAATAACTTAAAGTTGTTGACTTAATCTAGCACGTTTGTAAGACAAATCATCGGTTTCACGTTTTAGCGACCAACAGTAATTCGCTAGCATTCTGATTTGATATTTTCCTTCGAACCGCGTTCCCATTGTTGATAGCTCTTGGTGGAAGCGTTCGCCCTGCTCGTCACTAAATTGGCCCAGATTTTCTGGGAAGAATTCCAAGTGAGAATGCAAAAAATGTATTTTTATTGACATTTGCACCCCATTTCTGCATACGCTTCTAAAAATTCACTAACAACATCAGTGTAGTCAGCACTTCTTTTGTTACCCAAAAAATGTTTACATAAAGATATGAAACTAATCCACGCTCTTTTTTCAACTTCATTTAATTTGATAGGAAAGTCTTCATCTAAAAACATTTTTCGGATTTGTGGTCCAACAAAAATACCTGCAAATCAACACATAAAACAATTGGGTGTAACTACTCTACGTCTCAAAATATCTTATACATACCTTCTTTTATTTTGCCGTCACTTAGTTTTGGAAATACAGATTTTAAGTGTGAAAAAGCCTCGCTGTCCCTGTCTAGTTGTTTAACGAATTGCTTCATACAGCCTAGCTTTAAATGCAACGGCGGCAAAATAATCTTCTCGGCTCGGACAAGTGGGATGTTAACAACATTTTTTCGCCTAGTTGAAATAATTTTTTTGCGGCCAGTCTTTGCATTTGTAATGGTCTTTTGCATGACTATTCCATTCACAAAGATAACAGGGAAATTTAGTGAAACCTCCTTGCATTCCAAAAATAATTGTCAATACTTTTAAGTCAGAGACAATTTGCAATTGGAATTTCTCATAATTAATTAAACTTAGAATCTTCCCCAATGTTGCATATGTTTCTTTCATATCAGTAGCATGTGCTATAGGAACTGATGGCAACTGATTCTCGTTATGTAAAAGGACTGCTTTCAGACCTTACAAATTCATGAATTATAAATTTTTAATTTACAGATATGATCGATAGAATACTTACTTTTACATGAACCATCTAAGAATAACCGCCAATCTTGTGGTCGATGTTCGTGACTGAGACAAACAAATAACTCATCCACATCCGTGCAATATACGAAGTTGCTTTCCACTACATTCCATTGTTTTAATCGGGAACCCAAAGTTTCGGTTTGTCTCCACGATAATCCCAAATCGCGCACAAGGTCACGGTAATCTTCGTTTGTTATCAAATGAAGTTCCGACGATAATGTTCCCAATGGTAAAAATGTATTGTCATTTTCCATTCTATCAAATATATTAATAGGTGTAGATGAAATTTGCAGTTCTGTAGTTTCATCTTCCTTATCTTCAATTTCTCTTAGAACTGGCTTACATACCGTTGAAACATTAGCATATTGTATGCGATCACGGGTTTTGTACCGATGACCAACGACATTTGTTTGGCAGAAGTAGCATATCTCTGGCTTATGGAAAAATTGACGATGCCAAACCATTGGGACCGAGAATGGAAACAGTTGTTTATCGCATTTTCTACATTTTTTGAGTGCCGAAGAACACCATAAACAAATATATTCGGGTTCATACCAAACACTTGTAACGTAAGAGCGATCAAAGTATAGATTGAAAGCTAAAACAATTGCTTTATTTTTGATCAATTATAATCGATGTTTCTTGTCAACGAATAAGCCGCAAATGTAACAAAATTGATTACGCTTATTACACATTGTAGGAGTAGGGAAAATTTATATCGGTTTTACCATAAAATATAAAACAAAAAACACTCAACTTTTTATAGATAACACAATTTCATATTTAAGGTTAGCTTTTCCTCATGAAAAAATATGTTGTTTTTTTGAAGCTGCACCACAAATACATACTAACCAATAAACGACATGCTTGCTAGTATCAAAAAAATCATGTGAGTCCGATCACAGGGGAGATGTGTAAACATCTAGTAATTAAAGATTTTTTATGTCATTTTTTAAAATCAAACAGAAAGCGTCATCTATGTATCAATTATAGCAAAAACTGTTTCAGCTAATTCAACAACCCTTTGCTGTAAAACGTTAAAAATATCCCAATATAAACGTATATAAGTGATACATAGACGACGCTTTTAAAAAAGTTGCATAAAAACAATGTTATATCATAATTTTTTCATCAATACAATTATAAGTCACACAGCGTTATCTGTTCAGCTCACACCGATATGAGTTAAGCTGTTTTTGTGATTGTATTGTGAAATAAAAATTTACCCCCCTGCGCGTATAGATGTTAACACATCAAAAAAAAAAAAAAAATAAAAGTATAATTACAAAAAAATTTAAAAAAATTTTTACTTACAATGATAGAGTACTACACTAATCAGAGTGGATTTTGTTTCTTTCTCCTTCGCACTTATGTCTAGTTTGTATCATACTAGCTTTTTTTTAGTACAGTCTTATGCCTGATTTCCATTATGTCATTTTCACTGGAAATTGTCAGTTGTATGAAAACGGGATTTAATGTCTTGTCATTTACAAAATTTAAAATGAAATTGCCAGCATGTGGGCAATTTGTTTGTGTTTGACAGCCGGATTTTTGGTTCGTTTATAAGATGTAATGCAAACGTAATGAATAGAAAATTACGAGATGTCAATTGGGGCAATTGTTTGTTGTGAAAACAAACAGGCATTATAATAAGTCCTAAAGCTAGAATTGTAATTGACTTAAGTTCCTGAAGTTGGCTTTGGCATACGCCGAACTTGAGTAAGCAAAAAACAAGTAAAGTTTAATTAATTTGTTAATTGAAACATAAATAACAAAAAAAAAGCCAATTTTAATTGGATTTTGACGGCGATTCGTTAACAAAAATTATAAAAAAAATTAAAAATTTAAGGAACTCTAATCTCTCTTGTTTACAAAAAGTACTATAACTTTGTCAATTTTTAACCGATTTAAGCAAATGAAAGCTTGTTTCACTCAGAAGGACACCGACTTTAAGACTATTGTTCTTCTAAAAGAAGATTCGATAAAAACTCTCGTAGAAGTTGAAAAAGTTTAAAAAAAACTGAAAAATTTAGATATTATTCAAAAAATCTCTACATATTTATCTTAATAGGGTAATGAAAGTATATATATTTGGAAAGACCATGTTCGTTTCTTATTAATACCGTTTAAAAATTTGAAATCGATTCAAAAATGACAGAGTTACAAATGTTTAGGTGCGCTAGTCCAAAAAAATACACTTTTCCCGATATCTCGGAAATTTGAGGGTATATTGGAACTTTTAGAACCGGTTATTTACTACACTCATCTTGACCTACAACCTCCACTACATCATTTTACAAGTTATTTCAATTTTTTATTTTTTGTATCACCGTGTTATTAATATTCATTATCAATTCATTATTCAAATTTTGAACACTGAGCCAATTATATATATATATATATATATATATATATATATATATATATATATATATATATATATATATATATATTGGGGGGTTTCATGTCAAGTGCACCAACTTTTGAAGCCGATGTCTTCCGATCGGGATGAAATTTGCACCAAGGTTAGTCCTATTCTAACATCCTCGTGTTCAGATTGAAATGTTGCAAATAACTATTTCAGGTTACAGATAACCATTCTCTTCTGTTATGTTATGAAGGTATGTTACATACCTTCGGAAAGGTTAATTTGCCTAGTTTCTCAGTATAAGTTTTATTTGTAAGGTTTTAGACACAAATAGGAAAAAATTCAAAAAAATGCATTTGTGAAAAATTGAAAATCCGTTGTCTTGAGTTACAAAACATTTATTTTGATAGATATCCCACTCCCATCCCACTAAGCCACCAAAAAGCTCTTAAAGGAAAAATCCTAAGCTTTCTTATGAAAAAAAAATAAAAAAATGCACGTTTTGAAAAAAAAAGGCAAAAAATGCTTTAATTTAGCAAAAAAAACAGTCTAATTTTTTTTTTTTAAGTATTTTTTCCGAAATATTGAAGAAATAGCTATCTAAACTCTTTGGGAGAAAATTTTCTAAGAACAATAGGTAATAAGTTACATGGATGAGAAAAAACACCTGTTTGGCCAAAATGCCAAATTTTGATCCCCTCTAACTCAGAGAGATCTGGACCGATCATGTTGAAAAGTTGTGTCTAAACTACTATCCAATAGGACTAACCTTGGTGCAAGGACATCGGAAGACATATATATATATATGGGGGATTTCATGTCAAGTGCACCAAATTAAATATTATAATAAAAAAAATTTATAAAGCACATAGAATGTAAATTTTTTTTATTATAATAATTAATTTTAATTAGTTTTCTAATTTTGAATGCTTTTCAAATAGGATTTTTTTTAATTACTAGCTATTCCTTCTTTCAGTTAATTGAAATTTACTCATTTCATTTAGTTAATTTAAATGAGAATAATTTTTGATTCAAATTCATACATCTTGTTTAATAGTCTTAGCCTAAATTTTAACTTTAAATTTACCTTCATATGAATTTCTGGTAACATCATAGTAATTCTGTTTGATTTCTGATCTGCGGTATTAGGTTGTTAGAGTAGTTTAAAAGTGGGACCATAGATTTTCTATTTTAATTGGATTAATTTATTTTTATACTATCTAACCCTCTCGAGAACTACTTCCTTCGCATATTTTGTGCATGCATAATAAAGGAATTATTTATATCGTAGCACAGTGGTAGTTGGTGCAAAAGAAGTTTTAAGCCCCTCCCCACCCCCCCCATCCAACGACGAGCTACAAGGCCGGTGAAAAAGCGTGCGCCTTCTTGAAATATGCCCAAACAAACATCAACCAATTTTACAATAAAATATTTAAGAAGTTGACATGCTTTTTGTTTTTATTAAGATTTTTAAAAATATTATCATACCTTAATAGAGGGTAAGGTTTTAACGCAAAAAAGGCGTATTTTCATAATTTTTTTTTAAGATATGAGTATAGCTTTTGAGGTATCTTTGAAAAATTTTTAAATTAAAACTTCTAATAAGTCCGTGACAGCGAATCTGCGGAGGTGCCTCGAAAAAAAGTTGTTTTGCTGTGAACATCGTAACTCGTTTTCGGATCATGTGAAATAAAAAAAATAGAAATGCATTTAAAAGGTGCTATATTTCCCGAGTTAATTACGAGAGGTTTTCTTAATATATATTTTTTTTGCACAACTGTTGCTATAAAATTTCAGTGAATTTGTTGTTAAAAAATTGGAGAAAAAATGTAAAATAAAAGAAAATTTTCGTGATTACCTGGCGATGTATAGAAATAGTGTGTAAAATTTAAAAAGAATGGGTCAAGTAGATTTTGAGTTATGATGCTCACGGACTTCAAACATCTTGTTTACGAGAAAATCAATTAGGGTTTTTTTAAAAACTGATTTAACTGAAATTTTGATACAACAACCTCGACATGTTGTACATTCCGTCAAAAAAAATGCAAAGAGAGTTTTTAAGACTTTACCCCCTTTAAATAAGTGTAATTCATTTTTTCGCAATGGAATTGAGTCTGGGCAAACTTGATTTATTAACTTACTGCCTTAGCTGTCATAAATCTATAAAATTTTTGTTCTCAAATTCCTGGCATTTCTTTTTAAAAATATATTGTAAAAACACTAAAATTTCAGAAAATTTCTCGTTTAAATTGATATAACCTCCCAGGGCCAAGAGAGTAAAAAAATTTTTTTTACCCGTACACATATGCCTTGCATCTTCTATCCATTGGGAGAATCGCTTATATATGTCATTATGTTCTTTAAAGTACGTTTAACAATTAACATCTATTTCATGGACAATACATTGCATTAAATCACAAGAAGATGATTAATTCATCGAAAAGTTATGCCACCATGAGTTGTGTTTTATTTTCCAATTGAGTTTGTTTGAATTCTAACAACTCAATATCCAATACGAGAGCATTTGTATCTGATCATGGTAACTGTAACTGAACAACTTTCCGGTAAAAAAAATTGTTTAAACTACTTACTTAAATATCCATCAAACAGCACTTACCTGCAAAGAAAGAAAGTACATTAATGAAAATTTTGGTAATATATATATAATAACATACACTAATATATTTAACTTTCAAACAGAAAGACGCTGACATTTAACCTCGATCTAAATAGCGGATCAGAATTCGATTATTAGCAAATAATAATAACACACTACAAAGCCACAACATATCTTTGACCAAATTTGGTATATTTATAGAACAGAAAAAATCCGAAATGATATGGAACCAATACGTATGTTTTGCCTCTAGAGAGTAGAAAGTGCATTTTATATAATTTAATGAAAAATATTGTCTGTGTAGATTTCGTTAGACCAATATATAATTAATTGTTATTTAATTTTTAGTTTTTTGTAAATTTTTTTAAAAAATGGCTGTGTTGGTCTCAATTTTAAATTTAAACTAAGGTTTACAATTCGAACATATAAACTAAGATGTCTCAGAAGAAACGTCGGAATTTTGCATCTTCTACATATGATAACAGGGTGGTCCATTTGGTGTTTGCATTTTGAACTACAGATAGTTAAAATAGTGTGTAGTGTGTCATACAGTGTATCATTCATCTTGCCAACCACAAAAATGCTTGATCTATAATTGAAGGAAAATTGATGCCTAGAGATGCTGTCATTGGAGAAAGAGAATATAGGATTAAAGGTTTCACTAAGAAAGGCATTCGGAAAGATAAGAAAAACAGAGGGAGATAGAACAGAACCTTGGCGGAACCATCAGAAACTCATTGATTGAGACCCCATCACTAACAATACTTTTTTTGCAATAAGCATTGATCCAATTTACTTCACCCTAAATTGTGAGTGTAACGACTCCAGCGTTCAGAAAGAAAGGGTAACAGACTTCTACGGAAGCCACAATGTCGATCATTAAAAAGTAAGTTGACGATTAAATAGTTGAGAAGTTGGTAATTTATCATGCTCTCCAGCACTTTTGCAAACGCATAACAAATTTCAGTTGCACAGTAATTTTCAAGGTTTTTAGCCTCCTCCTGTTTAGGGATTTTTTGGTCACTGGCAAACTTTCAGCAATAGAGAAAGTCTCCTGCATGGTACGAAGAGCTGAAATGGTTCATGAATGGACTAGTCAGCATCGGATGGCATTCTTTCAGCACCAAAGCTGATATACTATCAGCTCCCTGATATTTATTTACATTGATATCTGCAAGTAATTTTAAACTGCATGAGCTCGGAAGTAAATTTTAAGCAAAGATGAATTTTTTTCAATCGGTTGAGTGTATATTTGGTCCTCCATTATAAGATTTAGGATAGCAGATGCTGCATTATTTTTTTGATCTTACAACATAATACCAAAAGTTCTTACTGCCTCAAGGAGCCGTTCGCGAAGAAACTTTGCACATTTTACTACCTTGGAACAGTAGGTACTTGTCTGTTTAATAGCAGATCATTAACGGAATTTCTATTTTCACGCCAATATCTAAGTGCTTCCTCTCTGCAACTGACGGTATTTCTGCAAGGCTGGTTAAGCCAAGATTCTTCCGCTAGGGTTAGTCGAAATGAGTTTTAATGGAATGAACAATCGCGTACCAAGCATCATTGTTTTTGTTTCCATTATTTTTGCACCAGCTAATCATTTTCAAATTAAGATATTTTGTCGCATTTCGGTGACCAATATTCCAGTCATCTGCACGTCATTTTATTTATTTCAAAAGTCTATGGAAGAATACCCTAGACTATAAAAAAAATAAATTACAGTATATTACAGTAAAACCAATATATTAAAAACCAATATTAATAATCAACAACAAATTCTTCTCAAAGGATCATCATAATTTTAAAATTGCAAATGCAATGGAATAAAATTTGTAGATCGTTTTGGAACAGTGATACACTGTACAACAAATAAAGACTTTTTGAGAAGTAAACGGTCTTAGTATAAATTCGTTTCTGCTACCAAAGTGTAAAAAACCTGACTCAGTTTGGTGAGATTGGTGAGTAACGATTCTGAAAATCAGTGGACCCCTAAAAAAAAGATGATATCAGTTTTTGTTCAACAGTTAATTCAGACTTGGTGATACCGACAATAATGTGGACAAATTGAACAAATTTTATGTACCTTTACATAGAACTGGGCAACTTTTGTGAACATTACAATACAATGCTAACGTTTTTATTCAGCCTAAATAGCTCATAAAGACCACTTTGTACCTTAAAAATGGTCGATTTGGGCTATACTATACATTTATTGCATTTTTTACCTTCTTCGTCATTTCATTTCTTTTGTTGCTGATTTAAATACTTAATATTTTTTACTTTAGCCTAGTTTTGTCATTATTATTTATTAAGGTTTTTTTCAGCGACATTTTTGCGATCGCGAAGAAATGCAAACAAACAAATTTAACAATCATATTCTAAACCAAAAAAAAAATCTATTAAAGCCAAAAACGTCGTAAAGTTGTTTGTAAAGAGCGAATATGGATAAGCACAAAGATAATAATATATAATTTTTATTATAGCACTTTGTAGTACCTTTCGACCAACGAGAAGAAGATGTAGCTTTAGTAACGAATTTAAGAATATATACATCAAAAGATATAGAAAAAAAGTTATTGAAGAAATAAATTTGCAACCAGCTCAGCATGCATATCATGATCTTTTTGATTGGCAAAAAGGAAAGTGAGAGTTTCCCTGTTTTGAAACCCATATGATTTGTCAAAATACGTGTAGGAAACATAATTCAGAGAATTGTTTCGAACGTAAAAATATAAAATATAGGATTCAGACGATGATGATAAATATGACTATGGCGAAGATTTTCATATGTCTTGTGATCTTTCTGATGAAAACTAAAAGTCTCAAAAATGTTTTAATATATACTAAATAGCACACGACAACATAATAGAAAAGTGTGCACTCGATTGCATTATTTTACAAAAAAAAATTATTGTTTTAGAGTCAAGAACGACCATTTTTAAGGTAAAAAGCTAGCGAGTTATGATCCATAGTTAATAGTAAAAGTGTGATGAGGTCTGACGATTGTACATCTCCTTTAAATATTAAACCAAAATATGAAACTTCGACTTATTTTACTCGGTATCGAATGCGACTATCTAATGTGCTGATCTTGAGCCTGAAAATTTTCAAACTCAAAAAAAATTTTTTTTTATATTTTCTCATCAAAAAGCAGGAAAACATTATTTTTTTTTTCGCATGAAATTTAAACAAAATTTGTTCAACGGAGTCTTAGCTACATTATTGCTGATACTGTTAGGCGGTACCACAAAGTCTAAATTAGCTGTTGGGCAAAAACTGATATCACTTTTTTCAGGTGCTCACTGATTTTCAGAATCTTTTGAGGCCCATAAAATTGGTCACCAACCTGGCTAAATAGGCTAAACTTTGTTCACGGAGTTCGGCTTTGGAATGCACTTTCACAAACTTATCATCTAACATCCAACGCAAGACTTTTTAAAAAACTAATTTTTGATTATTTTGCATAGTAATATTATTATTATTATTATTATTATTATTATTATTATTATTTGGGTATTATTTATAATGTAAAATTACACTAAACTTAATTCTAAAGCACTTCTAAAGCGGCTTGCGTAGTAAAATCTTTGACACTTTTGTATTTTGTTATTTTATTTCATCAATAATTCATAGAAAAGAGTTGGCAACCCTTGAGTTTAAAACGTCAAAAATAAATCTCTGTGAAGTGATAATTAATTTTATTTAAAAAACAACTATCTTATCGTGTTTTATACACAAGTTTATAAACATTAATAACAGCAAGTGATAAGCATTTGAAATTTATCAAAGTATGGCTCCAAAAAGTCGTCGTAGTGTTGGAAATTTAAAGAAAAAAAATTGTGGCCAATGTAGAATGGAGGTGAAAGAAGACAAGGAAGAGAACATTGAGTGCGATAAATGCGCCAAAATATTTCACTCTTTATGTACAAAACTAGATAAACGTCAGTATGAATATCTACTTGAAAACGAAACTGAACAGTATGTTTGTCATCTGTGTGATGACAATAGCGATGGATCAGTGAAGGGGGAGTTAAAAGAGATCAAAACAAAACTCAGCAAACTGGATCAGCTGACTTCAATAACTGAGGCAATTGAGTTTATGTCGAAACAATATGATGAATTGTTAAAAAGTATTGCCAATAATAATAATAAGCTCGATGCAGTACAAAAAGAAAATCGTGTTTTGAAAAATGAAATAACTTCATTAAAAACATCGGTTAAAATTTTAAACGACCAAAGGGTTAAAAATGATTGCATTATAAGAGGTGTTAAAGTAAAGAAAGACTCAACTGCTGTTGAAACTGTTATGGATATTTCTGATAAAGTCGGGATAAATTTAAAGGAAGAAACTATAGAAGATGCTTATTTTTTTAAACAAAGAAGTGGTAACAACGATGATAATAAGAGAACAATGGTCGTGAAATTCAATAGTAAGCGTGCTAAGGATACTCTAATGATGTCAAAAGCTAAGTTGAAAGAAAATGAGGCAACCAAAAATGTTTATGTGAACGATTTTTTGAGCAAAGAAACTCTAAGCCTTTTTAATCATGCTAAAGATTTAAAATCAATTGGATTTAGTTCAGTTTATACAACTGGTACTAGAGTTTATGTGAAGAGAAATGACACTTCAAAACCGAGACTTATAAAAAGTGAAGATGATGTAGACCAGATTATGAGTGAAGCTGCAACTGTTAAATCTAAACGTAGATCAGTAATTAGAAATCCAAATGCCGTAGATGACTCAGATGATGATAACGGGGCAGCATTTTTGTCTCCAGCTTAAAATTGAGTATTCAACATATTAAATTTTGTATAAATAAATATCTTTTTTTTTCTTTTCTTTAAATGAATAATAACCAATATTTTTCTGAGTTTGAAAACTTTGTTAATTATTTAAAAACAGTAAACTTTGCATATTTAAATATTTTATCATTTAACGTTAGAAGCATTTCTTCAATAGATAAGTTCAATCAGTTCAAAACGCTCATTTCTAGATTTCCACAACTACCCAATATAATTGCGATTCAGGAGACGTGGTTTGATTCAGATTTACTTCAAATTTACCAAATCCCTGGTTATAAATGTGTACATTGTTGCAGAGCAGATGGTTACGGAGGCACTTCGGTTTATATACGCGATAACTTACAATACAGTATAGAAGAATGTGAAAGTAAACAGTTTTGTGAGAAAATTGTTTTATCATTGGATAATTTAAAAATTAATGGAAGACCGCTGAAAATAATGTCATTTTACAGATCTCAAAAATGTGATGTCAATAATTTCTTCAGTATAATAGAAAATTTAATAAGCGCATATGGTCGAAATTCGTGTATTATTGTGGGAGATTCGAATATTGACTTTTTAATGAATTCTTCGTGTGCATTTTCAAATTTACTTGAAACTTATGACTTTAAAAGTTCTCATTCGCTAGTGACTCGACCAACGTCTGGGACGTCAATAGACAATGTATTCAGTAATATATTAAATACACTTACTGTTGATGTTATTGAATCCAATCT
Organism: Cordilura impudica; assembly: GCA_963682025.1. Classification (NCBI taxonomy): domain Eukaryota; kingdom Metazoa; phylum Arthropoda; class Insecta; order Diptera; family Scathophagidae; genus Cordilura; species Cordilura impudica. Next base: position 259,086,423 of record OY821518.1, on the reverse strand, counting down.
ATCGGATCATAATATGATTTCATGCAAGATAAAAAGTAATGTCCGGAACTGTAACTCTGTTGAAACTATTCACAAATCTTGTGACTATGATAAATTAAAAGAATACCTTCAAAATGATGTTAATATTAATTTGAACACTGGCAATCCATCGAATGATACATCAAATTTAATAAAATACCTCTCAGATGCTAATTCAAATTCTATGGTTGTAAGGACATCAAAAAAGTTATTAAAATATAAAATAGCTCCATGGATGAACGAAGATCTTCAAAATCTGATTTTATTAAAGAGGAATATCTTAAGACAGAGAAGAAGAAGACCGGATAATGCTGATCTAGAAAACAGACTAAAAAGAATAAGTAAAGTAATTAAGAATGCATATCGAGAGTCGATGAATAATTATTATCTAAACAATATTTGTAATATTCAACAAGATCCAAAAAAATGTTGGAGATTTTTGAACCAAAGCTTAGGAAGACACGTGAAAAATCAAATCAGATTAAAAAATTCTGCTGGTGAACTAATAAATGATGATGTAATAAAATGTACACTTCTAAATGAATATTTTCTGCAAATTCCCAAAACTATGAAAGAAAACATTATTTCTCACTCCATAGACTCTTTTAATAGTCTTAGAACCATGATTCGTCATAATAGTAGATTCCAGTTCAGTGTTATAACGATCGAAGATATTCTACAAATTATTTCAAATCTATCCGCAAACAAGAAATCTGGCCATGATAACTTGTCCCCAAGTATTTTTTTAAGGTGTAGTCAAGAAATCGCACCGCATTTATTTAATATTCTTCAGAGCATTATGGAAACTTCAGAATATCCAAATATTTTAAAAATCTCAAAAATTGTCCCTTTGCCTAAGGAAGTAAATGCTAATGTCGTGGAGAAATGTAGACCTATTGCGTTATTATCCATAATTGATAAAATTTTTGAGAAAATAATTCACCAACAAGTACTAACGTATTTTGAAAATAATAAACTACTCTATGAATGTCAATATGGTTTTCGAAAAGGAAGTGGAACTGAGAATGCAGTGGCGAATGTTGTTAACTACATATGTAAGGGGTTGGACCAAGGATTTAAAGCGGTAGCAGGTATTTTCTATGACTTTTCTAAAGCTTTTGACCTCGTTGATCATAATATAATGTTACAAAAGTTGGAATATTATGGAATCATGGGTCAAGAATTGAATCTCTTTAAGAGTTATTTAACAAATAGAAAGCAGTTCGTGGAAATAAATAGCAGTCATAGTTTTCTTGGTGATGTTGAGCATGGTGTGCCGCAAGGCAGTGTTTTGGGTCCACTTTTGTTTATAATTTATGTGAATGACATAATAAATCTTGGACTTTCAGGAAAGATTTACATGTATGTCGATGATATATCATTGTTTTATCCCTATAAACATGAAACGGCATTAAAAGCTTATATGGAAAGAGATGCAGCATTGATTTTTGAATATGCAAGGCTAAATAAATTGGTAATAAATACAAAGAAAACTAAAGTTGTAAGATTTAAGCCCTATAACAACGCTGACAGTTTCAGTATTTTTGTGGATGGGGAAGAAGTGTTCGAAAGTCAATCGATAAGGTATTTGGGAGTGGAATTACAAAGTAATTTGTCATGGAATATGCACATTCAAAATTTGAAATCGAGAATATCTCCAGTTATTGGATTGCTGTACAAATTTAAAAATAAATTTAATGAAAAAACTAAACTATTACTATATCAAGCATTAATTCAAAGCCATCTAAATTATTTAGTATTAGTATATGGTTCTAAAAATAATACTGAACTCAAAGCGTTACAGAGGGTACAAAATAAAGCATTAAAAACGGTTTATAATTTACCGATAACGTATTCGACGGTTTCTTTATACAAAGATGTTGCAAAAAATGTTTTACCTATATATGGGCTTTATAAAAAGCAATTGCTAGTATTTATATTTAAAGCAATGCGGAATATTGGTCACAACACAATATCTTTTGGAATTAATCAATCAGCCATCAACACACGAAATAGCTCAAATTTAAGAGTGACAAGATGCAGGCTCGAAACCACTAAGCAGAGAATTGAATATATTGGGTGTTTGGAATTCAATAATTTACCGCAAAGTCTAAAAACTATTGAACGAATTTCAACTTTTAAATCCTCTTTAAAGGAGCATTTGTTAAACAATTTAGAAATGCTTTTAATTTAATATAATAAAAAATAATAAATAAAAAATTTTTTATAAGTAAATGTAATCTTTTAAATGAAATTGAAATGAAATGAATATTAATAGTAGCATAGAATTTATTATTTTGATTAATTGTAATGCCAACTCGCCTCAACAATGTCATATGACGCTGAGGCAAACTTTTATTTTTTGTAATATAAAATTCTTTGTTAATAAATTAAAATAAATAAAAAAAAAAAAAAATAAAATTAATTATAATAAATTAATCCTGTACTGTAATTGTAAGAATAACTTTTCTTATTGTACAGTTAGGTAGAGTAAATAAATAAATAAACTGAGTATAAGGTTTTACTACCATAGTAGAATCGAACCTATACCGCCAGGTCCATTTATTTTTTCAATGTTGCACTGTGTTATTCTTCGGCTTTCCAGATTGTACTTGTATATGATGGTAATTCCGTAGACAAAATAGTAGAAAACTATTTTTGACTATTTTAATTTTATTGCAGTGAACATTGTATTGAGAAATTCAAATGACGGAATCGCATTCTAAAATCTCGATAAATTCAATAACCAACCTCGGACAATATTTCTATACCCTATACCACTACGTGGTATACTTACTTGTTAGATATCAATTACTTATAATCTTACTAAAAATTTATTATCGCTATTTTCTGTAACCACTGAACACCAAATATATTTGGAAAGTTACTATTTTCATTTAAATTAATTTAAGGAGGGGCGCGTTAGGTTCCAACAGCGAAAAATGCATATTCTCAAAATGTTTTTTTTTTTTTTTGAAGATGTGAATAACATTGGAGTATTTATTTCATATACACGTTACAGTATAACATTTGAGGGATCCTTGGAAAAATTTTCAATCACAAATTTTAATAATTAAGTCCGTAATAGCGAACCTCCGGAGGCGCCTCGACAAAAAGTTGTTTTGTGGTGAACATCATAACTCGTTACCGAATCATGTGAAAAAATCAAAATACATTTAAAAGGTGACATGTTTCCGGAGTTAATCACGAAGTTTTTTAATTTTTTTTTAATTTTTTTTTGAATTTTTTTTTTTTTTTTGCAGCATTTTGAAGTGAAAAATAAGATTTTTGCTATAAAATTTCGGTGAATTTGCTGTTAAAAAATGAGAAATAGAAAATATCAAAAACCCTTCATGGTTACCTGGTGATTTTTTGTGTAGAAATATTGTGTATAATTTTAAAAGAATCGGTCGAGTAGATTTTGAGTTAACTATTGGCGAGTAAGTCGATTTAAAGTTTTTTAAAAACTGATTTCTATACGACATACAGTATGAGGCCCAGTGTTGCCATTTTAGCATTTTAGTTGCTAGATTCAACATCTTTTTTTGTCGTTTAGCATCCAATATTTGTGAAAAGTTGCTAGATGCTAACTTAGCATCTTTTATTAATAAAAAGTTGCTTTTAGGATTTTTTTTTTTATTTATTTTTATTATTTTTGAATATATAATTTTAATTTTAATGTTATTGATATGTTTTAATTTCTCAAATTGTAATACGAAAAACTTGTGTACTACTCTTTTTACCACTCTGCTCATTTCTTTCAACAAATATAACAAAACATTTTGAAATAGAAGAATGTAAACAGCAGCAGCAGTTTTTAATGAATTAAAAAGTCGATTGCCCAAAAATATAATTGCTTTAAAAAAATGGCAAAAATTTCAATACAAAATACATTAAACCGGGTAAAAAACGTATAACCAATATATTAGAAGAGTTTAAATTTAGATCATCTGAAACAGAAAAAATTCAAATCCAATTGAGTTATATTACAGAACAATATTGGGATACAGCACTGAATACAACCTCTTTATGGATTGAAGTTAACAAAAATACCATTTAAAGAGTCATCCATATTTGTATTGTCTTTATTAGTTTTGAACGGAGTTCATTTAGTTTAATGGCTTTAGTTAAAAGCAAACTTTGCAACATAATAAAATCCGAGTTGTTATGTGTTGTAATACGTATAAAAAAAGGTTTGAAATTGAAAAATGGGTGCTGTTACACTCACAATATACCGAACGATGTCGTTGATAAAAGTTGATCGTCAGAAAAATATCAGAGCCAAGAAGAACTTGAAAATGAAGACATTACAGAAATATTAGCTTCCATAAACCAATTACGGTAATATACTCGTATCTTTTGATGAAGAAAATTCTGTTATATTTGATATTAAAACAAGTGAGAAAATTATAGTCGGTCTAGACCGACTATATGATACCCTATACCATGGTTTAGAGACCCTATCTTTCGGTCCAACTACTTCGATATAGAAAATAAGCATAAACCAAATTTGAGTGCGATTTTTATTAATTTTTTTGGCTGCAGATATGAAAAAGTTCATATCGGATGCTATATCTATAAAGGGACTAGGTCCAAAAATGGACCGATCCTGATCATGTTTGGTAAAGTCTCTTGTATTTTGCAAAAATATGTACAAACAAAATTTGAGAAGAATCAGTGCAATATTTTTGTTTTTTAATAGATTTAAGTGAAGATCGGGAAGCAGCTCTATATGGGGTCACAGGGATCATTTTTGGACTACTCATTAGTGGATGTAATGAACGCATACAAACCCAATTTGAGTAAGATCTATATGACAATTTGGATCTTATGGCAATTTATGTCGATTTCATATGGGTAATTTGTATGGGGGCTAGGTCTGAACATGGACCGATTCTCACCAATTTCAATAGCGTTCATCCCATGGCCGATAAAAGCTTATATACCAAATTTCATCAAAATATATTCATATTTGCGACCTGCAGTTTGATTACAAGCTTTACATGGACACACAGACGGACGGACGGACGGACGGACGGACGGACGGACGGACGGACGGACATTGTTAAATCAACTCAGAAAGTGATTCTGATTCGATCGGTATAATTAAAGATGGGTCTAGGTCAAATATTTTTGGTTGTTACAAACAGCAGCACAAAGTCATTATACCCAAACCACATAGTGGTATAGGGTATAAAAAATATCTCTCTAAAATTAAAAAACTTAATTTAAAATTAAAAAAACTCAATTTGATATTTAAAAAAAAATATAGATGAAATTCAAAATAATTTTATTTAACATTTAAAAATTATAAATCGAAACTTATGTTTTATATTCATTTTTCCATTTAAAAACCAAAGAATTTATTAAGAAGTACTTAATTTTACAATCAAAAAGTAATGAAACTTAAAAAACAAATTGGAATCTTTTATTTTGAATCCAGTATGTTTTAGCATTTTTTTTTTGCAATTTAGCATCCTTTCAATTTCAAATTATGGCAACACTGATGAGGCCGGTCGCTGGAAACGCAGTACCTTCTTTAGTTTTGCTCCGATTTACTTGAAATTTTGACACAACACTATCGACATGTTGTACATTCAGAAAAACAAATGCAAAAAATGCAAAAAGGTTTTTAAAAACTTACCCCCCCTCAAAGTGAAATTACTATTGGAATGAGTTAAAAGGAATCACTTATTCATTACTTACCAAACAGTAATTAAAGCAAATCTTATTGTAAACAACCAATACTTTTATTAATATAATACCTTGTTGGCAGCTCTGGATACGATTAATCACCATTTGTTTAAAGTTAAATCCGAATACCTTGTGGGCACGTTTAACGACACAGCTAAATAAACTGTAACTTCTCCTTCCAAAAATAAGTACTTAACACATTTAGTTTAACTTTTAGTATTGTTCTTGTTACATTTGCCAAAAAAAAAAGCGTTTCCTGTTCGTTTTCCTCCAACCCATTTAACAATATTTAAAGATCGCATTAGAAACCATTGAATCTGATATATTGTTTATAAAAAGGAACTGTTGCAACGGACACAAATGACATTAAAACTTTACTGTAATCGAATGTATATAAGAAAAATAAAATTCCTGCGGATATAGATTAAATCAGAAATCGTCTTTGGATTCTTAATAAAATAGTTACACAATAAATACACCAACAAACGTTACAATGAACAAATAAATATTGGGGAATGTTTAGTTGAGGAGAAGCCAAAAACTGGAAGAATAATGAAGTATAAGATTGTTACTAAAGCATTCTGCTAAGTTAAATGAATGTTTTTCATTTCACGTCTGCTATATTCAGTATCAGTTAGTTATAATACTCTCTACAGTAACTACTCGTATAACTTATTTTCCTTCATTCTGTTTTTTTTTTTTTTTTTTTTTTGTTAAATTCCTTTTTTTTAAATCTGAAAAGAAAATCTATCAATAATACATATTGACTTTGGCTTATCGCTGCCGCAATCGATTTCAACCACATTGTGAAAAAAAGTAGGAATGAAATTTTTGCTTATTTTTTTTGTAAATATATAAATTCTAGTTTGTGAATAAGAATTCTATTTTGAAATACTGCAGTAGTATGTTAAAAATACAGACAATATGGTATTGCAGCTAAGTTGATGTAGTTGAGAGAGCACACAAAATAGACAACTGAATGTCAGTTGCATTAACTTTTCACAATAATGCTAGAAAGGCTGATAAAATGAGTAAATACTTTATAAAAAGCAAATATAGAATTATACATTAGTATGCATTAGGGTGACAAATAAAAGTCAAGCCCAATTTATGAAGTATGAATCAAAAGTTTGCATCTTAGGAACTAACCTTTTAAAGAGAACTTTTTTAACCATACTCGTACGTTCAAGGGTGGAGAGTATGAAGTAAATATAAAATGGTTGTCAAAAACTTAATTTATCAAATGGTTAATAAATATTAATAACATCTATTCGATACTAGCCAATTCCAGCCCTCGAAATTCGAGTGCAAATTCAAGGAATTGTTTTTGATGTGTAAACATCTATACGCGCAGGGGGGTAAATTTCTATTTCAAAATACAATCACAAAAACAGCGTAACTCATATCGGTGTGAGCTGAAGCAGATAACGCTGTGTGACTTATGATTGTATTGGTGAAAAAATTATGATATGTTCTTTTCTAAACATTTTCCAATTGTCTTTCAAAAAACATCAATTGTATTTCAGAAACCATCAACATAATTTCAGAAAACATCATTTTAATTTCAGAAAACATAAATAGAATTTCAGAAAACATCAATATAATTTCAGAAAACATCATTCGGGTTTCAGAAAACATCAATTGAATTTCAGAAACCATCAACATAATTTCAGAAAACATCATTTTAATTTCAGAAAACATAAATAGAATTTCAGAAAACATCAATATAATTTCAGAAAACATCATTCGGGTTTCAGAAAACATCAATTGAATTTCAGAAAAAATCAATAGAATATCAGAAAACATCACTTGAATTTCAGAAAACATAAATAGAATTTCAGAAAACATCAATAAAATTTCAGAAAACATCAATATCATTTCAGAAAACATCATTTGAATATCAGAAAACATAAATAGAATTTCAGAAAACATCAATATAATTTCAGAAAACAACAATTGTATTTCAGAAACCATCAATATAATTTCAGAAAACATCAATAGAATTTCAGAAAACATAAACTGTATTTCAGATAGCATCAATAAAATTTCAGAAAACATCAATTGAATTTCAGAAAACATAAATATAATTTCAGAAAACATCAATTGTATTTCAGAAAACATAAATAGAATTTCAGAAAACATAATTTGAGTTTTAGAAAACATAAATAGAATTTCAGAAAACATCAATTGTATTTCAGAAACCATCAATATAATATCAGAAAACATCATTTGAATTTCAGAAAACATAAATTGAATTTCAGAAAACATCAACTGTATTTCAGAAAACATCAATTGAATTTCAGAAAACATAAATATAATTTCAGAAAACATCAATATAATTTCAGAAAACATCATTCGAGATTCAGAAAATATCAATTGAATTTCAGAAAACATCAATAGAATTTCAGAAAACATCAATTGTATTTCAGAAAACATCAATTGTATTTCAGAAAACATCATTTGAATTTCAGAAAACATAAATAGAATTTCAGAAAACATCAATCGTATTTCAGAAAACATCAATTGAATTTCAGAAAACACAAATATAATTTCAGAAAACATCAATATAATTTCAGAAAAATCATTCGAGTTTCAGAAAATATCAATTGAATTTCAGAAAACATCAATAGAATTTCAGAAAACATCAATTGTATTTCATAAAACATCAATTGTATTTCAGAAAACATCATTTGAATTTCAGAAAACATAAATAGAATTTCAGAAAACATCAATTGAATTTCAAAAAGTATTATTTGAATTTCTGAGAACATTAATTGTATTTCAGAAAACATCAATGGAATTTCAAAAAGCATCATTTGAATTGCTGAAAACATTAATTGTATTTCAGAAAACATCAATTGAATTTCAGAAAACAGCATAATCGACTTATTTTTTATGCACTGGAAAATATTATGTTGATGTTTTCTTTAATTATTATATGTTTCCACATCTCCCTTGTGATCGGATCACATGATTTTTTTTTTTTCATTAAATAAAGACCCTAAACGTATGCTAAAACAAACCCATTTTTATTACAAACACATTAACAAATTTAATAAACACACACATAGCATTGCATAATTTTATGTATGTGCTAGTAGCAATTTTAAATGCAATTTACTCAAAATAAAGGAAAAAATTTAAAAATCTGTAAATCTGCAAATCGGCCGAAAAGAAATGCCGTTCAAATAATATACGTTTGGTCAAAATCGGGATAAAACGGTAGAACAAAACATCGGTCACAAAAATCGCCTAGCCTATTAATATTATAAATTATCGCAATATGATACGCAATTTTGTTTTAGCTTATTCATCATGCGATATTTGTCCATATTTTGGGGGGTAAGGAAAACAAAGTAATATATTTTAGAGCGTCTCAACTTTAGATGCGAATAATAAAAATGTAAGCTATTATTTTTTATTTTAATATTAAAATATCTTTTGATAAGACTAAAGTTTATCAAGTTCTGCGTAAAAGAGAATGTATAAATCCTAAAATAATGATACAAACACATATAATTAAAGTAGTATCATAAATGAGAATTTTGGTTTTGATTTTCGGCCAAAAATATAGTTGGAAAAAACATATAACAAACCTCAAAAATTTAATGGAAAAAAGATTAAATCTAATAAAATGTATATCATATCTCAATTCAAATTTATACTCAAATACGATAATTAATATCATAAAATCTTTAATTGTTTCAAAAATCGAATACGGACTTCAAATTTATGGACACGCTGCAAAGATAGACTTAAGCAAAATCCAATCAACATACCACGCAGCTGCAAGATTCGTAATCGGAGCTTTTAAATCAACACCATATCAAAATTTAATAGCTGAAACTGGACTACTTTCCCTAGTCAATCTCATTGAGCTAAATACAGCCACATTAAACTACTATTACCGACTGAAAAATGGATGCTGCATTGTAACTTTAAATCAATTAGTAACAAAAAATTAAAGTCTGCCATTCAACGTATGATAGATTATATTCGTTTTTTTAGTATTGACCCTAAACCAAAAAGGAATATAATTGCTTATGTCCACTATGGCTACTGCCTGAAAACAACATTATTGATTCAAAGATGAGTTTTCCGAAACAAACAACACTTTCATATGACAAAGGAGCAATATAATCAAAATAAATGAAAAATTTGTTATGCCGACGCACAGTGGCGACCGTAGAGCAAGCGAGGTTGCAAAAATCAAAATTTTCATGCGGATAAACCCATGTTATAGGAAACTTTTCAACGGTTTCAAATATGCTACTCTTAATAATATCACATTTTTAGTTTAGAAGATATAACCGTTCAAAGTTGACCGACTTTCGGTTTTCAAAAAAACACACAATTTTTAGTCAATTTGTTGCGATTTCAGGTGTAATATCACGAAAAATAGGCAACGAATCGCCTTATTTTTTTATTTGTATTGATTGATGTATTTATTAAATGTATAATGATAAAAAAAAACATTAACTGTTTGCTTTGTGTTTCTCCTGGTAAGTCACTATTTAAAAACTATTCGTTTTTTCACTATTTTTCAATTTTGACGGAAAATAAAAAAATCTGTATTTTTCTATATTTGCCATATTTGCAAAACATGTTCTTTGATAATTTCTTTACATAATTCAAAAGGTTTTATCTGCCCGCACGTGCCCGTTTGGCTTCTATAGATAAAAAGGTTAAAAAGACATGGTTGCAGAAATTGTATGGCGTGCATCCCTTACATGTTTTGACTGACAGTAGTTTGATCTATTAGTTTGAAAATTGCATTTTAAGTCGGTTGTCTACCTGTGAGCCTCTGCCAAAGTCTACTCCCAATATTCTGTTACAGACACAGGATGCACAAAAAACTACTCACTGAAATTCGCAGGAACGCACCTCACTTAAAAATTACTTTGGAGTACAAATGGTCAAGAACAGTATTGACTTATGGTCCCTCCAGGCAGGCACAAATCTTATTTAGACACGAGCATAATACCAAAATTGCTTAATTCAGCCTAAATCCATATGTATGCAGGGAACAGGTAAATTTTTAGGCATGGTAGCATGAGCCTGTATATTGCAAAATAAGCATAATGCCTGGATTAGTCTACGACTGAAAGTTGGCGCAACAAGTACTGAAACCATGGCGTTAAATAATTTAACATTATTTGAACTGTTTAGAAGGTCAACCACACGGAAGCTGCTTTAGAAGAACTTGATAGCTTATACGGAAATATTGAGAGAAGCGAAATTATAAAAAATAATTTTTATCTGATATATGCAAATATTAAGGCAAAATGGGTGAAATCTAATCGAACCATTCAGAACTTCAACTCCAAATACGAGGACTGGCTTAATGAAGACACCATCCTGGATATATTGGCAGTAGACAAAGCCACCACATCAACCAGAAGAGCAAAAGGAAGGCCAAAAAAAAGTATTGAGGAGTGTTCAATTTTCACAACAAAGAGGAAACTTGCCGATGCCACCAATGACTTGACCACGAAGCATTTATCGGACGCGCTGTCTATTAAATATACAAAGGATAGTGAAAGAGTTAGGTCGCAGATTACAAAATCTGTTGCTGATGCAAGCCCACTGCGACTAAAAAGGATTAAGGAAAGCATTCCCACGCCCACAAACGCACACATTAAAAAGTATGGTTCCGAAGAAGCCTTTTCCTTGTTTAAGGACTTACAACTTTTCAAAGAAAAATATGAGATACTACGGGCATCCTTGATGCAACACGGGGCTCACGTTTTACCAGAATACAAGCATATTACGCAAGCCAAAATAAATTCACGACCACTGCATACGGAGTTTACCGAAGTCTCTGTGAAAGCCAATCTGCAGGATCGCATGATCCATACAGCAGAACGGTTGTTGGAAAGTCTTCCTGAAAATGAGGTGAAAATTCTTCCTGAGAAACTGACATTATAAGCAAAGGATATCTTCCGATGACTCTACAATATCGGACGGAAATATGTTTATGGCATCTGTTGTTCCTTTGCGACTAAAATCTGATGTTTCCCTACACTGGAAAAATCCACGTCCGTCATCAGTGCATTATTGGCGACCAATAATGTTGCAGTTTGCAAGGGAATCGGCAGAACTCATAAGGACCACGGTGAAGGACATTGAAGAACAAATAAGCAAGATTAAGCCTTCAAATGGAAACACTTCTAGGAGTTTTTTGAAAATGATGAGGCAGTAACTAGAATCACTGGAATTGACAATCAAATCGTGAAAAGATTGAGAACGATCTTGAATATTTTAAACTGCAAAGAAAATGTCAATTCTACAAAATATGGAGAATATGCATCGAAAACTGCATCTCTTTTAGCAGAAATGTATCCACAGAAGAAGTTAACCCCGACCATCCATAAAATATTGGCGCATGGCAAAGATATAATTGAGTACCAGTATTTGTCAATTGGAGAGCTCTGCCCGCTCTGGTTTGGATGCAAAGGCATCTGTTGTAATATCCCACATTTTAGATAGTTGTCCACTGCTTTTTCAAGTATCTTCAACATGAAAGATGTTAGGCTTATTGATCTGAAGGATTTTGGATTGCAGTGTCTTGCTTCCCCACTTTTGGTATGAACACCACTTTCGCCCTCCTCCATGCCTCTGGTATATACCCTAACGCCAAGCAACTACGCCCGATATTTATTAGGAATGGTAAAATTTCCTTTAGGCCCTTTTGTAATAAGGCAGAAAAAATACCATACATTCCGGGGGACTTTTAGGGTTGAAAGCTGCCCAAAGCCCATTCAAGTCTCTCCCTTGAACAAATTTCGATTGCTATTTGCCTGTTTTCCCGACTAGGGTTTCTTGGACGGTTACTCGACCGTTCGTTGTCTACTGCCACACTTCCTGGAAAGTGTGTCCTTCTCATATTTGCTAAAAATATCTTCGTAAGCGAGATCAGTCTCACTATCCAGTATATATTCAGGGTTCAGTGCCTTCTTCTCCTGAAGAACTTCATGTAGTTCACTAAAGAATTTTAAATCAGTTAATGTTTACATTTAAATAGAAAAAATACCTTTGTTACGGGCATATTAGTCCACTGCGCCCGGTCTTAGAATTATGTAGTTGTGTTTTTTTATATTGCCGTTCCAAGCTAAGAACCTTCTCTCTACGTGTGCCGTATTAAATGTGTGACCTTTGGCACACAGCTCTTCTGCGTTTGTGCTCTACATTTCTTTTTTGTGTTTTCCTTTACCCTTGATTTTAAAAATTTTGTAGTTGCATCCAGCCAACCTAGTTCTTTGCCATCAAAAGTGCTTTCCGTCAGATTACTTTTGACTCTTGACTTCCGCTCGTTACGTCTGTTAGGTCAACACAAATTTTTTCTGGCCTTTTGCTCTGGGAAAATTCAATTTCTTCGGATATTTTGTCGGCAGAAACTTATTGCATAACGCTAGCTCTCTAACCTGAAGCTGCGAAATTTAATGAAAATATGTATATATACATATATTTCTTTACTTTTCACGATTTAACTGCTTTATATTTACCAGTTTCAACCTTCCGAAATATAAATGGAGAACACTTAACGTCAAGTTTCCTCTTATTTTCCGTCTTTAGGTTTGAAGCCTATATCTTTCTTAATTTCTAGTTTCACTTCTTCTTCACTTTCAAATGTACTTACAATCAGCTGTTTCTATGAACTTGCAAATTGTAACAAATTGCTGTTCGTTTACTATTTTGGATATTCATGTTTTTGAGAACTAATTTTTTTACTCCCTCAAATTTCAGTTTTTACTGGTTTTTACTGGGAAATAAACGAACAAAGCTAGTTTGTTTGCTAAAAAGTTAAATCATATACCTTGGCTGTGGAACCAATTCTATGAGAGCTCAAGCAAAGAGATATACTATTTAACATTTTTCAATATAACACACTAAATTTCATTGTATTGTAAAAAAAAAATTTAGTATTCTAACGAATACTCAGATGTTAAGATATCAGAAGAAGCACCTTTGTTCACAACTCTTAATTAAAATAAAAAACAAAATAAATTCCATCGTAATACTCGTACACATTAAAATATTTCACCACTAACTAACGTTGAAGTCTCTATCGACAATACGACTACACACACGACAACTGCTAGTACAAATGCCACAACTTTAACTGCTGCATATGCAAGCAACGTACTGCTAATCCCATAATCGCTTGTTACAGATGCTAATGGCATTTTATGTACTGATAAACTTTCCTCTCTTTGATTTTTATTTTGATTTGTTTTTTTTTTATTCCCTACAAAATATATTCATGTCTATTCTATATCTTCTATTACTATTTGCTCCAGGTTTTATTTTATCATGATTTCAAAAGAATTTTTCTAAGAAAAAAAAAATACATTTTCCCTATAGAAGTATTTTTCATTTATTTATTATTTTTTGTTTTTTTTTTTTTTTTTTTTGGTTGTTTGAAAATCTTTTAGCCTAGAGGTATTTTTGGGTTAGTTACATTTACGAAACGTAATTGACTATCAGGAATTTATTGTGCATTGGCAGTATGTATAATAAAGATTAATATATATACCCTACATTGGATTAGTCTACAACAAGTTATAAGAAATGTCGTGGTTTAGAATAACCATTAGTGATATGTCCATATCTGAAGGTACACTTACCTCTGTGCTTTAAAAAAATGTAATTTTTATTAATTGTATATTATATTCTGCTTAAAATTAACCCTCAATTGTCCCAAATAAACACGAATATCTTTGCCAAATTTGTTTATACAAATTGCATCCATATAAAGCAGCGTGCCGATATTTACTAGGGGCATCATTTAATATATCCGTAAACCAAATAAATATGGCATAATTGTCAAACTTATTTGGCAACTATGACCAACTTATACTGTAGGACATCGAATAGTAGGTACAAACCAACTGTATACAACTTGTTTTTTTAGCTCAATCATACACATAAACTACCTATTTATTGAAGAAGGAACTACTATACATATATATGTATATGGGGGATTTCATGTCAAGTGCACCAACTTTTGAAACCGATGTCTTCCATTCGGGATGAAATTTGCACCAAGGTTAGTCCTATTGGATAGTAGTTTAGACACAATTTTTCAACAAGATCGGTCCAGATCTCTCTGAGTTAGAGGGGATCAAAATTTGACATTTTGGCCAAACAGGTGTTTTTTCTCATCCATGTAACTTATTACCTATTGTTCTTAGAAAATTTTCACCCATATAGTTTAGATAGCTATTTCTTCAATATTTCGGAAAAAATACTTAAAGCATTTTTTGCCTTTTTTTCAAAAAGTGCATTTTTTTTTTTCATAAGAAAGCTTAGGATTTTTCCTTTAAGACCTTTTTAGTCTCTTAGTGGGATGGGAGTGGGATATCTATCAAAATAAATGTTTTGTAACTCAAGACAACGGTTTTTCAATTTTTCACAAATGCACTATTTTGAATTTTTTCCTATTTGTGTCTAAAACCTTACAAATAAGTCTTATACTGAGAAACTAGACAAATTAACCTTTCCGAAGGTATATAACATACCTAACTAAAATTTTATACCCTCGATACTGTAATACCCAGAATATGTTAACCTAAGGAAAAAAATGGCTTTTTTTCTATAGAAATGTTGAAAAATTATTATTTTTTATTTATTTTTAATAATAATTAATCTTAATTGCATTAGATCCATTTATATCATAACTATTTTTATACTTAATTTATTGTAGCTGATGAAGTATTTAAGTCTTGTAAATTTTTAAATACGCAGTCTTTCATCCAGCTTTTTTGTCGCCTTTATGTATCCTTTCTTGGCGTTACTAGGTTCTGCTGTTGATTTCGCTGCTTGTTTATTTGTTGGCTTTGGAAAGAAATCGCATTGAATAGAGGCAGAAAACTTTTTCAACTTGAGTCTTCCATCGACAAGCGGTATAAAAGCATGGTATTTTGCGGTGCCATCGATTGTTACCGCAGCATCGAATCTGCTCTTCAGTGTTTTCAATGTTTCCTGATGATCCTCTTTGCTACTAAAAACTATTTTAGTTTCTTTAAAATAACTCTTTGCCCAATGGAATAAAGCAGTCGCATCTAAGATGCGATCTTGATGAGAGCACTGGAGGCTATACTTCGCTGCATTTCTTTTAAGGTTTGCTCCAATACCATCCCATGCTCCTTTACCATGAGCAGTAGGATGAAAATGCCACTTAGTTGGCATTCCAAAATCTTTTTCATGGGCCATAAGATTTGCCAAGCTACTTTTATTTTTAAAATGTTGATGAGCTCCGTCCGAAACGTAGTATACCTTCTTTACTGCAAATTTAGATTTTAGAAATTTTAGTATTCTCTTCTGGTACTCATAAACTGCAACGCTATCATGTTTTAAATCGTCGGATATGATTGCCATACTTTTGTGTTCCAGTTTTTCAGCTTTCATGTAGTAAATAACTACTGTGAATATAGTTGTTTGGTCGTTATTGAAGTGGAATGCTTGTATGGCATCCTGAAGAACATATTTATAGTTTTCTGCGAAATCATATGAAATAACGAATTCACCAGACTTCAAATGAATCTTCAAATCCTTGAAGAATGACCATGGCTCTTTGACTAAAAAGTCATGGGTTCCCAAGTTTAGCAATCCTGTACACATTTCTTCCACAAAATCATCCACATTTAAAATGATTGTTTTCAATGTGTATCTGTCAATCTGAATCCAAGAATCAAATTTGACCTCCTCTATATATTCTCGATCTAAAGAGTTGATTAAATTTTCTTTGATGAATGTGGTTTTCGGGCAATTGGTACATTCACCTTAGTGGCAAGAAGTTGTTGCATTAGGACACATAGTCAATTTAAGGCAATTGCGGTAATCGAGTAAATCTTCTGCCGAATCATCTGTTAAATGCTTTAAGTTGATTTTCTTCAACATCAGTTTAACATTTTCATGGTAAATTTGGGTTAAGTTCGTGAAGCCAGATTGAAATGTTGCAAATAACTGTCTCAGGTTACAGATAACCATTCTCTTCTGTTATGTTATGAAGTTATGTTACATACCTTCGGAAAGGTTAATTTGTCTAGTTTCTCAGTATAACTTTTATTTGTAAAGTTTTACACACAAATAGGAAAAAATTCAAAATAGTGCATTTGTGAAAAATTGAAAAACCGTTGTCTTGAGTTACAAAACATTTATTTTGATAGATATCCCGCTCCCATCCCACTAAGCGACCAAAAAGCTCTTAAAGGAAAAATCCTAAGCTTTCTTATGAAAAAATAAAAAAAAAAACAAATTCATTTTTTGAAAAAAAAAGGCAAAAAATGTTTTAATTTAGCCAAAAAAAAAGTCTAAAATTCTTCTTTTTTAAGTATTTTTTTCCGAAATATTGAAGAAATAGCTATCTAAACTATTTGGGAGAAAATTTTCTAAGAACAATAGGTAATAAGTTACATGGATGAGAATAAACACCTGTTTGGCCAAAATGTCAAATTTTGATCCCCTCTAACTCAGAGAGATCTGGACCGATCCTACTGAAAAATTGTGTCTAAACTACTATGCAATAGGACTAACCTTGGTGCAAATTTCATCTCGATCGGAAGACATCGGTTTCAAAAGTTGTTGAATTTGACATGAAACCCCCCATATATATATATATATATACGAAAATGAGAACATATTTGTAAGTTTGAAACAAATTTTATTTTTGTTAATATTATTCCATTCTTTATGTAAGTACAATTTTTCGCTCAAGGTTGCTTTTTATTTGGCAAAAGTGATTGGAAAAAAAATATTCATTATTAAAGAAAAATTCTCAAACAGTAAATGAGATAATCAGGAATTCAAATTTGTTTGCGGTTTCTACAAGCCAGGCTATGCCCTAAGTCATGCAATGTAGATTCATGGAAATTTCATACACTTGAAAATTAAAATTTTAAATATTAATAAAAAAATAATTGTAATTTTGTGTTATGTACTTTATGAGATTAACACTGGGAACTTGATTTTTTTAGCAATTACACTGTGCGACAGCCAAAATCGGGATGGGATGAAACCACCGGGGAAAGCTGTATCGGTCAAAAAAAAGTTACGCGTGCCCTGGCGTTTCGCTGGTTCACATCTAAGAATCGAGGTATATCAATTTGAACTTAATAAGTATCGTATAGCGAAAATTGTCACGTTTTGGACTCTTTTGTTTGACATAACTTTGCTGAAACAAATTTAGAAAAATTAAAAATTTCAACAACTTTAATCTACCAATCTATACCAGTTCTCAACACAATCAACAGTTTCGCAGTTATTAATAAATTTATGAAGAATAAAAAATAATTTTTTGCCTAAAAAATTTTAATTTTGTATTTTTAAAAATCGTGGAAAATCCAAAACGGGAAAAAGTGTCAAGTCTTATTACTTTGGCGTAAAGAAACATAATCTGTGCACAAAATGAGACATGGATCATGAAAATCGATGGTCTAGTTTCGCTTTTATCGCAATTAAGTGAATGTATCTATCTCATTTTGAAGTAAAGGAAAAAAACGTTGATGACTTTTTCATGATTCTCAGAACTAAAAAAAACAGTAATAAACAAAAGTTTTTTTCACTTTTATGATTGCGGTTACAAACTAAAAAAACGGTCACAAATGTGCGCAGACGCTGAATTTCTCTTCTTGTTCCTTCATGATACCTATTTCGTGCACTTTTTATTGATGTGGGGTTTTCCGTTGTCTATCTGTAAGGGATTATTTTCTGCAGAAATTCCACCCACATAGAAGGCTCAATCAGGTAAATATGCTCCCTTAACAAATGCTTCCATTCATAAGTACCTGTCAGTTAAATATGGAAAGGTTTTCAATGTCGTTATATCTCATTCAGCAAGTGTCAACGAATGCGAAAAGTACGGTTTCTTAAAAGTGACGAAAAAAAAATAAAAGTGTAATATCGAAATGAGTGCAAATTATCCAGAAAATCTCAATTTATTTTGTTACGTTTGTGGCAAAAGAGCTTTTTTAACAAATACTGCATTACCCAATGAGCAAGTGGAGCGTGCTTTTAAATTTTATCTTGATTCCGAAATAATTCGCAGCGTTTCGTGGGCCCCAGACAAAACTTGTAAAATGTGCTCAATCCTCTTAATATGTGGATCATAGGGAAATTCAGTTCACTTTATTTAGGTGTACCAATGATTTGGACTGATCCAGGAGAGAACAATTCCAACAACTGTTATGCTTGTGCAAACAAAATACATGGATTAAATCGTAAACGCCTTAAACAAAGAGTTTACATTTCTGCTAAAAGTACACAAACACCTCTTCCGCATTTGGATGGCATAACAGTTCCACCGCTTCCAAGTCCTGACAGAGAAACTTATTTTTCTATTACAACAACGGATCAATCGGATTCCACCTACGAACCAATATCAGAAGACGGCCCATTGAACAAAATACTTGCAATATCACAAGCAAGAATGGACAAAATTGTTGCAGAATTAAACCTGTCTCAACGTAAATTAGAAAAACTTGCCCTGCTTTCGAAAGAAGGCAACAAAGTCACTGGATACTGAAGACGACAATGGCCAGTTCAATTCCATAATTATGGAATGGTTCTACCTCAATTTCTTTTATTTATAATACAAAAAAAAAAAAATATGCCGCACATACGAATATTTTGATTATCTTCGCTGCCAAATTATTTTTTTGAGAAACCTATTCTGGAGGATAGAATTGAAAGAAAAAATACGTTTATAAAATTTAGAAACACGCTTTATGGAACGTCAATCTCTGAATATTCGCCACGAATACTGGGCGTCGCTGGCAATTGTTTCAGGCAAAAACGAGTTTGTTATTCTTCTCTGTACGGTCCCCATGCTACTCATAAGAGGGTCTGACGTTAAAAGAAGCCTATTAAGAATGTTTAGGCGATATTGTCTAAAATGTTTATTAGGTGCTTCTGTGGCCTCCTGCGATAGCTGCCTAATGGGCAACAATACGTTCTTTATGATAACTGCACCATTCATTGGTGTCTTATTCATTGTTGGAGTCATTTGGTGCAATTGGTGCAAATCGACATATAAACGAGAAGTATATAATGCATATTCATCTAATTTAATCGGATCTATTGAATTTCCGCTTGAAATCGTCTCTAGTATAACTTTTAATCA